>MOOZ01001204.1:219552-252422 GCA_002930495.1 Cecropterus lyciades
ATGTAATTATTTACGACATCACATTAGAAACCTTAAAAATAACAGTATTTCTCCACTATTTAATAGATGTTATTATACATATAAACCTTCCTCTTTAATCAGTTTATCTATTAAAAAAACCGCGTCAAAATCAATTGCGTAGTTTAAAAGATTTAAGCATACAAAGGGATATAGGGTCAGAGAAAGCCACTTTGTTTTATCCTATGTAGTGATTTTCTTTAAAATGTTCCATGCATTATTTACAGGCATTAATAGGATGTATATATATGTCAAATATAAATTGTTTTCAATTGAAGCAGGTTTACCACTGTTTGGCGAGCCTGGCCCCTAGTCGTGTTTTAATTATGGGTGTTTTGTTACATCAAGTTTATTACACCCTCCATGAATACGGAAAACGTTATAGTGGCATGGAAGTAGTATGGTAACATTCTCATGGTCTGTTAGATCGCAATATTTTCTATTCTTCAATCTTCATCGGTTGATTGATAGAAAAATGGCTAGTTACTAGTAAGATAGTAACTTTGATGAGTAACTAGTAAGATAGTAACTTTTAAATTACCAACATTTATTTATAATAAAATGTAAGTAACTATATGAATTTATGGTGGTAGAACTCCTTGTGGTTCGGCTCCGGAAGCACCACCGTCACATCTATTTCTGCCTAATAACAGCAGTGTTATGCGCTGTTGTGTTCTGGTCTGAAGGATGTGGTAAGGGAGACATACTTTTTCGAGGCATTCCATCTTAGTACTCAGGGGTAGCAACGCATCTGTGGCTAACCTTAGGTGAGATTTTGATCTTACCTAGGGTTGATTACGGGTGTCCATGGGCGGCAGTAGCCACTTACTATCAGGTGGGCTGTATACTCGTTTGCTACTGTCATACTAAAAAAAAATGCGTAGATTAAATACTTATGCTGTTTTAAGAAGGTTCCTAAAATAATAATAATATATCTATAATATCTTCGTAAAACTTAGTTTAATTAAGGACTGAGAGATTTTTCAAACTAAAAGACTTAATTACAAACTAAAATATGACCTCAACTTTAAAATGCTCATTTTGAAGTTGAGGTGTTATTGCGTATAAGATTAAGAGTTTTTTAAAGATTCTTGAACAAAATATAAAATAATGAAACATTTTTGTGGTAATAATAAAAGCTATGCTAGCTTAATACTATTGAAATGAAAATCATCTTTGTAGGATAAATACAGGCTATAATTTTTCCTAATCGTATTATCACAGTTAAAGATGGTAGAACGACATGGTTCGACCAGGAAGGCACCACCGCCACACATATTTCTGGCATGTAACAGTTCTTACGCTTCCTCCTCCTCTCCTCCTCCTCAATTCCTCTTTTATATGAAATTGATTACACATGACCGTGGGTGGCAGTGGCTATCAGATGGACTACATGCTTGATTGCTTCTGATTGATGATACTGCGTTCAATGGCATTAACTCTTGTTATTCCGAGAAAAGCAAGCCCAGCATTATGTTATTAAGAGGCCAGTGAAGAAAATACAGACAGTATTTGAAATGAAACGTGTCACTTACTTGCGGTGTCAGTACAGATTTACCCTCATTGACGACTCTTGGCCGGGGCTCCAATTTAAGGATCCCCTTTTCTTTTCCCTGTATAAAATAAAATTGACGTATAAATAACAATTTAACGCAATGTACGCCGCAAATCAAATCACTAAGTAATGGTGACGCCATGAAACATTTATGTATAACAATCTATACTAATATATAAAAATGAGATGATGTGTGTCTGTTAGTTACTAAATCACCCAAGAACTACAGGTCAGATTCACAGTAATTTTTGCATGGATGTAGCTTATTTACCTGGCTCCGTCTATAGAAGTATTCTATGAGTTCAATATTTGCACTATTGAAAGATAGTGACTTTTTAATGCCCTGTAGCGAAGCACTATTTAATTAATAAATGTTTAATAGCGGTACATGATACTTGGCAACGAAGAATTATATGACCTTTTAACGAGTCAGTACTATTAGATAGAACTACAGTCCTTGGGAGTATTGCTACTCTTATTTCTCTCGTATTGCAGCAGTATTTCAAGTGATCTCGGTAATATTTTGACCTTTCAGTGTAAAAAACCTCTGTGATTCGTTTTAGGTAGGATTTTACGCTTTGTACATATAATAAATATACTGCTTGATAACTGCTGGTTGCTGGTATTAGTACCAATAAATAATATAGTACAAAATAATAATACACACACATTAGCCTGAAAACATACTTACTAATACTCAAACCAAATATTTTTAATAGTTCTCATAATAATAACAATAACTTATAGTAGGCAGGTATATTCTCTTAAGTCCTCGTTTGATTTGATATGAAGAAAACAAAAACTAATAAAAGTTATAATGAACATAAAAAGAGCAAAAAACGATAAAACGAAGTTCCATTACAAGTATTAAAATTATTCACTTTCTACTTTACTTGAATAATTACTGGGCGAACGATTTTAAAGACAGAGTTAAATAGAGCTCGATTCTGAAGAAGTAAATTAGTTTTAAAGTACAGTACCTTAGCATCCATGGTGTCACCGGCGATCACCATCAATCGTTGACAGCAACTGGTGTTACACCCGTTCGTTGCGTGCCTTTACGTCCAGATGGGAAAACATCCCACCTTCATTTATTCAAATTGTGGCGCAAACTACTCACAATTACATGAATAATATCATTTATCGCGTACCTTTTGCGTGTTCACACTGCCATCACAAATTGTGATTAACACTAAAAGCATAAAGCAGCAATCTTCCTTAGTAGTCATACGGCGCGTGATACCGTAGAGGATTAAAGTGGAACTTTTGGAGTCATTCTATTATGTAATTTACTTAGCGTATGAAGCTCATTTTACTATCCATCGCAAAGGTTTGAATGCCATTCCATTGTATGAATATTGTCAGTCTTTATTGCTAGTACATATACCGCTATATTGCTGTTTATATGAAACACTAATTAACTTTAGTTTAGTCTTGATCCTTTGCGTACATAACTATAATCATTATTATATAACAAAATTTTGAATTTACTCTTTGAATTTATACAATGAAATAGTTATTCAATTACGATATCAATGGGCGGTTGTGACCACTTAACGTTATTATACTGCGTACCCGTTTGTTATTATATAAAAAGGTAAAAATAAAGAACTAATATTTCCGATATTTACAACTAAGTTTAGAAACAATTCAAATAAGCCAGAATATGGAAAACAATAATATAAACGTCTATTTCATTCAAGTCAGCCGTGATAACAGTTCAAAGAACCAAAAGAGATGAAACAAGACGACTGCATGTAACTAAAGATAAAACTTGCTAAATGTTTGAAACAACGTAGTCTACGGTTTCTTGTATCGATGTTATTTGCAGACAGTAAGAATAAGGTGGTAATGCTTTGTTTGCTTCATTAATACGTATAAAGAGTACGTCGACTTGTTAAAATTTTACCCTGTTAATGAAAACGAAAGGAAAACGCGAGGAAACTTAAATGTCTATTTCAAATACGTAAAAAGCTATAAATCGATTAATTTAGAAAAGAAACGACTAGTGATCTATTTGTCATTGCCTATTTAGATATAAATAATACAAAAATATAAATTAAAGTTTTCATTCTTTTAGACTTACATGTTTTTGCCGTAGGTCATCAGTAATTAGCGAGCAGGGTTGCGCAGAGTGGGCCGTTAAAAGGGGTGAGACAACGCTCACTTTACCTTTCGAATGTATAGGTACATAACTAGCGAACAGTCTATTAAAGCTTTTTGCCAGACAAAAAGCTGTATTAGATTTCACCTTCCAACGTTGCTTTATATAAGTGATATTATAATTAACGGTAATGGAAGCGTTTGTGTTTTATGACGTACTTTATATTCGTGGAAAATTGCAATTTTTTGTTAAGTAAATAACTGTTATCAATTTAATGATTTTTCTTTCTTTTTTTTATCTTCCAAGATTCGCAAAGTACTTATAATTATTTTTGGAAACTATCTGTTTCTCTTTATATGTATTTGCTATAATATATATCTGTTCCTAATTTAACTTGCATATTTTCCTTGTATATTTTTACTTCACACCGAATTTTCAATAATACTAATAGCAATTCCGGCTCTCTTTCGTATGAGGCGATCATCTTAATCGTCATGACTTAGTCGACTTCAGATAGACCCTCTGTTATATTATGATATTGCTTACAAATGTCTAAGGGCGCCAGTAACCACTTACCCTCATATGGACTGCATGCTCTTTTGAAAATTAATCTGATAAAAATACTGTAAGAATAACATGATCTAGTTTACATTTTTAATGACTTGTGACTATTCTAACTCATTGACACAACCTTAATCTGACGAGTAGAGGAACTATTGAATTGTTAGTTATTGTTACAAATAGAAACATAGGTCACGTATGGCAGAACATTAAGTTAATTTATTTTAAACTAGGTTGTTGACACGTCTACCACGGTAATGAGTATCCTGTGTGTTATCTAGGTCATAAACTGTGTGCCAAATTCGACCAGTAGTTTTACCCGACTGCGTCAGAAGGAGGGTAATGTTTTTCGAGCGTATGTATGTATGTTTGTATGTCCATTTCTTTGGCACGCGCTACAGTCCAAACGGCTTGACGGATTGTGACGTATGATGTATCATTAGAATCGTCTCAGTTTGTAAATTAACATAGGCTATATAATTTTTAAAAATGGCGCCTGGAAATAGAAGAAAAAGGGGGGAGAGGGACGATTTTTTTTACTATTACATATGGTTATTAAATGGGTATTATATATATAATATACTATGGGTATTAAATGAAAGCTAGTAAGTAGAACAATCCAAAATATATATATTATAATACATTTACTTGACTATTTTGACAAAAACTCATATAAGCGTTAAATTAAATATTAATTTAAAAATGTCATAGGCTTTTTTGTTGTCATGTTTTTAACGATGTTACTAGTTGCGTGAAAAAGTAACAAACACACATACATCCTCATAAATATTCGCATTTATAATATTAGTAAAATTATGATTTTTTACAATCTTCATCCTCCTATTACGTAATTCAAATAAAATATCTGCTCTCTACTAACTCTGCGATTTAGATGTAACCTAAATTGTGTTCGTTATTATTTACGTATTTGCGTGATAGCAAAATCTAGTTATAAAAGTTCTGTCTATCTCTATTTCACAAAAGCGGCTTTATCAATTTGGGTGACATTTTAAGCGTGGAGGTTTATTGGTACACTATTTTGTTGTTTTTAATTTACCTGCACATTAAAATAAAAATGCACCTTTTGACGACCCACGTGGTGGAGCGGTCACCATATCGGTCTGACACGCAGTGGGTCTCGGGTTCGATCCCCGGACAGACATCTGAATGATGAGTTTAAATTTCTGTTCTGGGTCTGGGTGTTTGTGTATTCGTCTTCGTGTGTCCATGGCACCCACGACACAGGGGAAATCCTACTATGGGACTATGAGTGTAGAAAGCATTTATGTTTATGTTTAATCTACGGTTTTATTAACCGTACAAAAGTACTATGAAATTTGATTATATTAGCTATATTAGATACCACCAAAGTATGCGAAGCCGCGAGAATAGGCTTCGCATACTTTGGTGATATCTACCGCGGTGACAAGTATCCTAAGTGTTATTCTATATTCTAAATCATAAACTGTGTGCCATATTCCAGCAAAATCCGATCAGTCGTTCTTGCGTGAAAGAGTAACAAACACAAATGCATTCTCACAAACTTTTCCACTTATACCTAATATTAGTAAGATTATTGTGGTAATGTATTTTAATTTAATGCCTAATTTGGTGGTTTTATGCTTTAATATTTCTCGTACATATCTTATACCTACATGAAAGATTAGTTCTTATTAAGATTAATAGTGAAGCTAAGTGCTTAAGTTTACACGCTGAGTCGCTCAAAACAATATTTTAAGGTACCTTTTCATAACGATAGTAAATAAATATTAAAGAAACTAAAATGCCTATCACAAAGTTATCTTACCTCGTAAGTCGTATACAGTTAGCTTAAAACATCATTCTAAAACCCGCTCTTATTCTCCTATTCAAAAAGCTAACGCCATCTACTGATTTGATACCGAATTTGTTGGCCACCGTCTAAGGGTAGATTAATCGTCCTATGAAGTTTTTATTCGTTTTAAGAGTATTCAATAGATGGCACTCTTATTACAGCAGATCATACATTTCCATTCTAGACCTTATTTTAGGAAATTATTTGCTTAAAGTAATGTTTAAATCTCCAAATAACGAATTTCTGCAAATCTTCTAAATATATAAGCGAAAGGATGCTCACCCATTCCCATCGTGTATTGACTAAACATCGCACAGCCTAAACTACTGAAGGTAGAAATATGAAATTTTGACAAGAGGTTCCTTTTATGACGTAGACATCAGCTAAAAACGGATTTTCGGATATTCTACCCCTAAGAGGACTATGTTAGCAGAGGTATTTGTAGATGGCAACAAAACATACATTTTCAGGAGATCCTACTCAAGATAAGGCGACGTATAATTGTCCATGAGGAAAGCACTCTTTTCTTAGGTCGATTTTTTTTATTGTAAGGGCAAACGATATTTTTACAGGAAATAGTAACGTTTTAAAAGATTTACGCAAATCCGTCGGTATCATCGGTATCCGCGGAACATGCGCGAGTTGTCTGGCCGCGGGCCGGTGATGATTGTTGCTAGAATCACGTTGTCACGTAGTTTCTTTACCACAAGTCTTGTGCCATTATACTAGGAGGGCTTCAATTTCTCAATCGTATAATGAGAGTAACAACTTTTAATTGTCGGATTGTCGAAGTCGGCAGGATAGAGGAACTTTAAAAATTGTTCGCACCGATTTTTTTTGCCAATTGCATATGGTAATATATACGATAATGATAACAAATTAAGACAAAAAATCAATTACTAAAAAATTTTGTTCTAGCTAATCTCTGAAACCACTGGACCAATTTTGACGGCATTTTCACTGTTAGATAGCCGATGTTCCAACGAGTAACTAAGTCTACTTTTATTTTAGAAATATATGTAGTTATGTATGAACGGTATTGTATCAAATCTGATACAGAGATAGACTATAGTCTGGAATAATATTACTTATTAAGCTGAAAAAAATCGGGTGGGGCTTTGTCGGTGCACAGGGCCGTTGGTTTAGTGTGAAACGTTTATATTAGAGAGTCGCTTTTAGTGTTCGAAGTAGTCACTTCGAACACTAATAGTCTCGTCACTACGAATAGTCTCGTAAGGGTACCGGGCGAATAATATTATACTTATTCGTCCGGGTACTGGATCTATTGGTTCGAATATTGTCATAATTTTTGTAGAATATGTTTTCAGGTAACGTTGATTGTTGACTGACACATATAATAGACTGGTTCTAACTGACATACTAACACTTTATTACAGTTAAATTACTAGTTCCTTTCTTCTTAAGTCCCCTTAAGGAGAAATGAACGTTTATAAACTCAAATTAAGTTTGACCTATAGGCTATATACATAGCAGATCAAACATGACCCATATATCATGTCAGAGGGTTCTTTGACCCTCGTTATCAGCGCTTCGCATGCTTCCGAGATTAATGTATAATAGTATTCAGCAACTGTACTTGTCAGTTTACGCGGTATATAAAATTAGGTTTCAACTTATCAGCGCGTGACTGAAAATATACTGTGACAACAGACTATAATACAATGCTTTTAAACTCTATCAGGCGTGAGCTTTATAAAGTGTTTTTTTTTGTTATAGTATGGAAGTTGCAAACGAGCATGCAGCCCACCTGATGGTAAGTGGCTACTGCCGCCCTTGGACATCTGTGATCAACCCTAGGTAAGATCAAAGTTTCATCGAAGGCTGCCACAGATGCGTTGCTACCCCTGAGGACTAAGATGGTTTGCCTCGGAAAAGTATGTCTCCCTTACCACACCCTTCAAACCAGAACACAACAGCGCATAACACTGCTGTTATTAGACAGAAATAGGTGTGGCGGTGGTGCTTCCGGAGTCGAACCATAAAGAGTTCTACCACCTTCTAATATGTATGTTGACTTTGAGAATAGTGATAGCCTATTAGTTTGAAATTTAGTCGTTCAATTTTGGGGCTTGAGGTTTGATTCCCTGGCACGCGCCTCTGATTATTTTGAAGCTGAAGGAAAACATTGTAATGACAATGTTGTGAAAACGAAAGTGGTTAAATACTAATATATTCTTACTGCCGCGCCTAAATTACCCAATTTCGATCTAAAAATTCTTAAGAAATGATTTTAACTTTTTAAGAAAATCCTCTTTTATTTTTCAATAGAACAATGCAATTCTTAAGAGTTATTTTATCATCAGATATTTCTTTATCGATTAATCAATGAATTCAATGCCATACCTGGCGCTGGCATTTGACAATATCTTTTGCAGCAGTAAGGCAACCCATTTCATATTCCACAGCTAAACGTAGGCTTAACTCAGAAACTAGGAATCTGGAACCACACTTCTCCACGATGCTCTTATGCAAATTTTTAGAAGAAGGTACATGCGAGCCATTTAAGTATGTTTAACATTTTCAGCTTGTAAGATCTCTGATAATGCTTAATTGCTGTTATCCAAGGTTAACAACCGAGACAAACAACTTGACGTGCCCTACAAAATCCTTCGAAATCTAACCAATCGAATTTATTCGTCTAACTGTAGACCAAATCTCAACGTTATATTTAAGTATATCGGTAAAAAAACTTTTTTTAAACCATTATCCAATACTGCTATATAGGCTTCAGTGCTATGTACTCTTCGTGTCTTTTACAGCGCATGGGTATGAGTAAATTGTGAAATCTTGTGCGAATTGCCAAGATTACAATCAGTTGTAGTGAATGTCTTGTGTACGTATTATTAGTTGATATACGGCAGATTTAAGCTGAGGAATTATAATGACTTACAGATGATTATTAACCTACTGCTTTAAGAGGAATCATTATTATTAAAAGTTAACCAGATGCCTCTTTGTTTCGTGACATTGAGAAGTTTATGCCAGATGTTCGCCACATGTACCATACTCTATGTTTTGCAAGATAATCTAGAGAAAAACAATTTGTTTATAGCTTTACGTGAATAATAATATGTATTCAATTTAAACATATACTTACTATTTACTAATTAACCTTAACAAGTTAAGATTTTATTAAGAACATTTACATTTGGAATCCGCTCATAAGTTGAATAAATTGATGTATTCGTTCTGTACGAAAGTAATAATTTATACAATTTCTATTAAATACAAGTAGCGAAAGTTAATTTCGATTCAGTTAATATAGAGTTCCCTGGTTATCGTAACTGAAGTGCATATAAATAATATGTAACCGTACCGCAGTAGGCAATATCATATCAGATATCCTACGCTATCAAAATGATTTGAAATGAATGAAGACCTTTTCATGACGCATTATGAATGTCAGAGTAGAATTTCAGTATGCGTATCTATGTATAATTATTTAGTTTCAGAAATTTGCTTGCCTCATCGCTTCCTTAGTCGCGCCAGTGAGTACAGAGGGACGCAACTTATGAATCTCAAGCCTTTGTGTGAATGAAAGGGAATGAGAGAAAAGGCTGGAACTACTGAATGACCTAATGCACTCGTGTGTCAGTCGTGCATCGACAATGAAATGATTGATTGCATAGCCATTTCAAAATTTACTATAGGTCCCGTAATGTGTTCGGTTTCATTGATTAATATTATAGGTAGTAGGTAGTATATTATCATAGCAATAGTTGACTACGTACCTACTATTTTTATCTTCAAAATAGGACCGATTATTATTATTAGGATGCGATTATTATATTAACATAAGAGCAATGTGTGTAGCGAACTATAAGGATTATTTTTTAAGGAGTGCCAAAAGTAAAAATTTATTTTTCTGTCATAGGAAGTTGAATGGTAATAATTTGTGAGTGCCTATCAGTTTCTGGAAACAACTAAGATCTTTAACAATGGCCGCATGTGGTGGCATCTGACAGAAAACAAAAGCTCAGACCTTTTCAGGTTCGTACACAAAAAACGGTCGCCTCGCTATGAGGCCGCTGCGTCGCGCTTAGAAGTATGTTCCGCCAGTACCAAAGAGTAACTAACTTAAAAAACGCAGACTGGATCATGAAACATTTTTAATGTAAATAGAAAATTATATTTAGGCCCCTAAGAATCGAGGTTATCTTGTTATGTTTTTAAGAAAAAAATATTAACGTGTTTATTTTAAATTGTATGTAAAATGTAACGTGAACATTTAATATACGTAACAATTTTTTATAGTAATATATTATTAATATCTATACTATATATCTCTATCTTTTTTTTTTATACGTTTAAAAGACAAATTACGTGTAAACTTATAGCTTATGATTTTTTGAGGAATCATTTGAATGATTTTTTCAGTTAATTAAACTGGTTCAATATATTTTTTTATAAACGTGTGAATTTATATACATGATCAGAATAAAAAAGATTGAGTTTTTTCATTTAAATATTAAATATAAGTAAAATTATTATAATGTTAAATGTCTTATAATAAACTTTGAAGAACTTACAGTAAAAAAATGGTTGTCTGTGAAGTCAGTTTACGGACGATAATTTTACGTGATAACGTCTTAAGTTTTATACAAAGAAGGAGTTAATTGGAAATTATAATTTTTCGATAAATTAAAATTAAGAGAGAAGGGAGATAAATGTGTACAAGCCGACGCTTGGGCCGGTCGTGCTTCTCTATCGCTTGTTCCGCGCTCTCGCTTGCACGCTCAGGCTCAGGCGGAACGTGACCCTTTTTCGTGCGAGCAACCGGTGTTCATCAATTTATTAAACGTTATCACGTCAAAACATACGTAAAAGACGAAAACGAAAAGTAAAGTGTTCATGTATGTATAAGAGACTAAAATAGTATTTCAAGTACAATATCTTTGTCTTGCTTTCCAGGTCAGAATAGTCCGGGCCTCAATGTGACAAACCGGTATTGTTTCTGCCTACTGCGGTGATCTTTGGCTCAGTGTTGTGAAACGAGCAGAGTCGGGAGCGTCAGTGCTCGGTCGACCAGCAGGCGCGTCGACGCGGGCTCCACGCGCTCTAACAAAATGGCGCGACCTTTCATCTATACACACTTTCTAACGTTTATTGCGATATGTTCGGCTCAGGATTATTATCAAACACCCAGAATCGGATCCCAAAAACAAGCATGTTATAACAGCGACGGAGTGCCACAAGTGAGTATCAAATACAGAGCTTTCAAAACTTTTTGTTTGCGTTAATTTTGACGTATCGTGTGTATTATCTGTGCATGCTATGTCTTAGAGTCTTAGAGTATAATTATAAATCTATCTTTAAAAATGTACTCTTTGTGATTTATAATAGTGTAATGCGCTAATTAAATAACTTTAATTAAATAGTGTCCTACTTTATACACAAGAACTGTTGAGTACTTATTACCATTTTTGGTAGAGTCCATAACTTTGATCGTACTTGTTTTAAGAAATAAGCTTTATAATTTATTTAGAAGTTCTGTTTGCCTAATAAAACGTTTCGTAAATAAAGAAAGAAATATAGGTTGTAAGTACCGATACCTCTTCGAGAATATTGCAATGGTTACTCATATTTAGAGCTTTCAAACTTTTTGTATTAATTTAGATATTTATTTACTTTAAATAATATAGGGTAAAATAATATTTTGGAACAATTAAGTGAATATTGGTGTTATATGAGTTGAGTACTTTATGGTGGACTTCGTTAAAGGCTCCGTTCTATGATAAATCTTAATTAATTATTAATACAAGACTGGTTTACAATTGTGTAATAAAGTAAGATAATAACACTAATTAACGACTATTATTTAAGTAAAATGTTCTTGTTAACTTTATGTATTTCTCTAAAATCACACGTCAGAGGGAGAGTCTGAGTCATGAAATAAATAAAAAACTGATTCTACCTTATCACTAAATACATGTAAAATGTTTAGGAATTTGATTATGAAGAACTAAAACTATTTTGTGTATTATTTTTGTATCATGGTTCGTACTTTTTGTGTCAACTATGATAATAGTTCGTTGCTTAGCGTTCTGATTTTGGCAGATTGTCGAGAGGTTATCGATGTACAATAAATGTTGTAAGTCCATTGATATAATAATGAGTTCGTTTACTCCGAGAGCCTAATGTTTCGTTATCAGGGGCCAACGGAACGGGCTTATCGTGCACATCCGTTGAACAAAGAGATATTACATTACAGCTTACATACTTCAATTATTAAATTTTATTATAAATATGACGATATGTTCTAATAATGTTCTAATATAGCTATTTTATTTATGGCAGTATCAGTTATAACAACTTAAAATAACAATTATGTTATTATACAAAAGTTATAATAACATTTTTTTTGTATTTATTTATTTGAAAAATATTAATAAACACAGGTAAATGTGAAATGCAGGTACACAGGTGCCTAATACAATAAATACTAATAGTTATTATTGATTTTATCTTCATGTAAAAATAATATTTAAATATTGTAATGGTATTTTTAAGGTTTAGAATTATCGTGAAAACATCGTCGTAGATTTTTATTTAAAATAATAGTACATGCATGGTAAAATAAAAATAGAATCGGTGTCGATACAACTAGTGACAAAAATAAATCTTTTTTGTAATAGAAATAGCTAATGTTCGTGCATCTAATGCGTAAATATGCCATAACGTTGAATATTATCTTACTCATTTCTTGTGAAATATTGTCGTTCTTATATCAAGAAAGGCCGGCCGCAGCCTATTACTAATTCCAAATGAGATAGTTTTCAAGCGCCCGTAATTTTCCTCAAAGCGTTTACACATGGCTAGCTTTCTATAGGAAGCGAGTTACTTGAAACTAAACTCTATTTTATGGCGGTCCTGACGTAAGAATTATAGCATGACTAAAAGGTACGTTATGTCGGGCGATGTGAACGTCCTGCGCTCACCCGCTATATATAGCGATACTATTTTGGCGGCAAAACCACCATCTGGGACGGGACTAGTGCCTACACTGGTTTCCGTATTGACAATATCTTTTATTGCCAAAATTTTCTAGCTTTAAAAAGTTTTAAGGCCTTTCTCAGAAAGTATTAAGTACGCTACTTGGCAAGTACTGAACAAAGACATTACTAGAGTTTTTTTAGAGAACTAAATTACAACTATCTATTGTCAATTACCTGACATTTTATATTGAATTATAATATTTAAGTGTAAGCATCCAAATTTAGTTTTATTTTCTACATGAGACCTCGAAGGAAAACTTATAAGGTTTTAACGCCATCTAGACCGTTACCTGTAAACAACTATGCTATGTATATGTGTTTAGTCATATGAATTATAAGCAAAAATAAAATTTAAATAAATGTAGGTATAATCTATTAATTTTATTAAAATATATCTACAGGTATAGTTTTAGTAATAAAATACCTATATATTTTAGTTAAAAGACTAGGTTATGTCGTGATGTAGAGACTATCAATAGTTTCAATTTAAAATCAATAAAAAAAAACTATAATGGATTGTCTATAAATAGAGTCAACCCATTATTGTCCCACTTCTGGGTACGGGACTTCTCACAGAATGGGAGAGTTATAGGCCATAGTCCATTGTGCTGGCCAAGTACGAATTTGTAGACTTCACACACCTTTGAGAACTCTTTTTTTTAGAGAACTCTAGGTATGCAAGTTTCCTCACGATGTTTTCCCCCATCGTAAAATAGTGATAATTAATTTCTAATACATAATTTCAGAAAATTCGGTGGTTCATTCAGTTCAGCCTGGGATTCGAACCTGGGACCCTCGATTGAGAGGCCGAGTTTCAACCATTAGGCTATCACTGCTTCTTTTAAAAACTTGTATTATCGATAGGAAAATCGATACTATCGATAGACTATTTTCCTTAGATTATGGTAATAGTATTACACTATCGATAAATTGAAATTATACACTAAGTTTAGAATGTAAATATCTTTATTACATTACGATGAGTATATTTAGAATCAAAGTAAGGTGGATGTAGTGTAGGTCTTTAATTTATTTACCTTGTGACTCTCAAATACATGCTGAAAAATTGTACACACTAGTATTGAATATTACATTATCAATAAGCTCGATCCTATTGATTTAGTTTATTCTGAGAAACTTCAATACCAATACTATCGAATGTTAACGTCTTTTAGCAGTGAAACTATGAATAACATCGACTGTATTGAATTTTTTCATTCGTGTTGGTACATTGTGAGGTATCGATACTGTCGATATATATTTAGCCTATTCTTCAATTATCTTCATTTTGATGAAAATGTAACGTCATTTCTATAATAGAAATAATTTGTTTATACAAGTCATATGCAACGATATATATTTATAACACATTTTAATAAAATTTATTACATTAAAAATTTAACGTTACACTAATTAAATATAATCCGTACATAATAAACATGTGTTCCATTTCAGAGATGTATCCCAGAGTTCGAAAACGCAGCGTTCATGGTGCTAATGGAAGCCACGAACACTTGCGGAGACAACGGCGAGAAGATGTATTGTATACAGACTTCAGCCGGCACTTCGACAAGGTATTACTCACATCTAATTTCAAATAAGTGCATGTGTGAAAAGTCTTAACGATGTAAATACTATTGGAAAAAATATCCTGTGATTCTTTGATTCAGAACATAAGCAACGTCTTAATTGCTCTTATTGGATAGAAGACGATAAACCTTGTTGGAAGTCTTATCTTTCTTAAGACTTCCAAATAACAAACAGGAATTTCCAAATAACTAACACATATCTAACAGGAGTGAAGCAACGTGGTGATGTATATTCCGTGTATCTATTATACGCAGGGACACGTTCTCAACAGCGGGACAAAAATTGGACCTCACAAAATTATACCAATACCTGCAAGATATTGAACAACTTGGATTTTTGCTTTTTAAATTTGCAAGAGAGTCGGTATGCTAAAATACGCATAATGTGTGGTGAGGCATCGCAATTGACTTGATCGATCAAATCATTTATATAATCACCGACGTATTCACCATATACATTCGAATGCGTACGCTCATTACACATGTATGTAAATTAATCGATCTCGAACGATTGTTAAACGGGTGCCTGTTAATAGCATTTATACGAGCTATTCACTGCTTTAAAAGCTTACAAACCTGTAACACTGTTCCTTCCTATTATAAGACAGCACTCAAGTTGTGTGAGCACTCTATGTTGATATCAGGGTGGTTTTAAACCTTTATGAACCTATTTAATTTTACTTATGTAATACTAAACAGTGAAAATATATAATATATTTATATTTCAAATTTAATATTTGACGAATTTGAGACTAAAATATTGGTAAATCATTAAATCTTGTGATGTTATAAAATAAGCTATTTAAAATATAATAAATCTATGTAAAAGCACTGGTTTCCAAAATTAAAAGATTTTTTAAAATTGTGTATGGTTTAGATTAGATTAGGATACGAGTAAAATATGAAACAAATCGTAACATATTGAAAATTTCAACAAAACCTACCTAATATATTTGTTGATGCAGGTCCTGTGATTTCTGCCAGCCTGGTCAGTTTTCGAGCGACTACCTGACAGATTTACATTATGAACAAGACAATCAGACCTGGTGGCAGTCAGAAACTATGAAAGAGAATATCCAATATCCGAACCAAGTCAATTTGACTCTACATTTGGGTACGTTACATTTTGTTCTGTTTTATTTACATTATGGTACAGTTACAAAGAATAGGTATACCTTATATTTTTTATTTTTTTACAACAGGAAAGGCTTATGACATCACTTACATCAGAATAGTGTTTTACTCTCCGAGACCCCAGAGTTTTGCTTTGTATAAGAAAACTAGCGAAGATTCGGACTGGGAACCATATCAGTACTTCAGGTATTTATTAAAATCTTAATAATACGTGTATATAACTCACAACTTAATGTATGTCAAATGAATGAATCGCCAGCGAAAAGACAATAAGGGATCGCTGTCATAATTTTTTCTCATTAAATATTATTACCAAAAAGGACCGTTTTTGCCTGTTTTACATTCTGTCATTATAATGAGCGAGAGGTAAATAGAAATACCGCTATTGTGGCACCAATCTTTACTTGATGGAGTAATACAGTTTGTTCTTTTACAATTTTAGTATCTATCGTTATTATATATTCTAAAATAAATAAAAAATAAAGTAAAGAAAAGCATTAGAACTCATTAAAAAGCATAGCCGTAAAGTTTTACAGGTTACCTCTACATTCCAATCGTGCGAATTTGTACAATTATATGTTCTTTTCGTATTTTGTTATATCCATATCTAGACAGAACAACATACTGAATTATGAACTTACTTAAATACTTATCTTAGATACTTAATGAATTCTGTAGATACCTAAATAGGTCTTAAGAATATTTTATGTTATGTCGGTAAGATAATTTAATTTCGATTTAATTATTAATATAACACTTACATAAAATAACGTTACTTAAAACTTATATATATGTGCTATATTTTTTTTTCCATATCAGCGCCTCTTGTCGAGAAACTTATGGAGTATTGGAGCAGCGAGCGGCAGAACTCGGTGCCGAGACAAAAGCGCTTTGCACCAGCGAGTACTCTGATATATCTCCCTTGTCAGGAGGAAATGTTCTCTTCTCCACACTTGAAGGACGTCCTTCTGCTTATACCTTTGATAGCAGTCCCGAGTTGCAGGTAAAGTGACGTGTTATGATTTAACTTGGAAAAAAATCCTGTAAAACTACCAATGTCCCCATTACCTGCAATAACCCTTGTGTAACCCGATTTATTTATTTCCACTTATTCCATTATCCATATTACACCAATTCACTTCAACGTTGTAGACGAAAAAAAATACATTTACGGATTATATTTTTTGATATTAAATGAAAGTATAATTAAATCGTATTTTCTAGGAATGGGTCACAGCCACAGACCTTCGTATCTCGCTTGACCGTCTGAACACATTCGGTGACGAGATTTTCGGAGATGTTCAAGTGCTTCAGTCGTATTGGTACGCTATCGCCGACGTGGCGGTAGGCGCCCGCTGCAAGTGTAATGGACATGCTCTAGTCTGTGATACGCAGGAAATGCCTGATGGCACCAGGAGCAGATACTGCAGGTATGGATGAAAATTAAAAGCAACGGAGCATGTAGTATATATATATATAATACAAAAAAGCCCTTTTAAAACCATTTTAAAGCCCTTTTAAAAAAAGCCCTTTTAAAACAACCTTTTTTACTCGCTTTGGGTGTTTTCTGTTTGGTTGGAACTTTAAAATCAATTTTAAACTACCTTCTCGATAAGGTTGGGACTTCAAATTTTGAACTTATCTCAGGCTCGGACTATGAAAAATTATATTAATAATATTTTTTTATAGCTAATTATTTAACAAATATATTTTTATAATATAATAATGTACTACGTATTATTAACGGAGTACAAAAAAGTTGGTGTAAGTGACTAGGCACTTAGTTGTGATTGTGTATTCTTACTCTAATTTTTTTCTGGTTTATAATGTTGTATTAAAGTCCTTATTTATAAAGTCGTTAAAATGTATATTACGGTACAGAGTAGGTACAGAAAATATAACCTTTTCATTTTTCAGATGCGAACATAACACAGCTGGTCGTGATTGCGAGAAATGCTTGGACTTCTACAACGACGCCCCCTGGGGGAGAGCATCTCCAACCAACGTGCACGAGTGCAAAGGTTAGTGCTAAACGTATGCTATGCTAGATTATTAGCAATATATGCATAAAGTTTTATCATATTAGATTATTTGTTACGAAGTATAGAGACTAAAGTGTTTTTACGAAGACATAATTATGTAGTGTTGAAAAATTATTATCTTATTTTAAAATTTTAAACATACAAATATGATTATTGCTGTGTGATGTGTGATTTTTGTTCCCTTGCTTATAAAACGAAATAGGAGGGTTCGTATTTATTAATATTGCTACTATATATTTTTTATTAAATTGGTTTTAGAGAATTTTCAATAGATTACATTAAAAGTTTTAATAATATTGTTAGAAATTTTCATGACTTTTGTGTAAATACATGTTTTGGGATAGGTTTGTTTTGTTTTAATTGGTTGTTTATTTATTTGTTTTTAGTTCATAATATTTATTTTTACATTTTCCGATGCCTGCGACATGTTTGATTTTGTTTTAAAAATAGCTTAATTAAAGATGTTTTTTTATTAAAAAGCAGTTAAAATAAATTGCTTATATGTAAGGTTAGGATTACGGTTTAGGTGTAATAAATTATCAACTTAAGGATCAATTTAAATAAAATTCCTGATTAATTACGAGATATTATATTCTAGGATGCTATGGGTGGAAGTAATCATTATGGGTGGAAATAATACTGAATGGTCTGTATGATCATTTGATTTCTATCTGAACTATAGATAAAAAATGTTAAAATCGGTTCAGTTCAGCATTAAAGTTAACGGAAATCGTGGAATAAATAAAATCAAATATCTATAAATCATAGAATCATAGAAAAAACTACAGATTAAATATCCGTTAGTTGTATGCTACGCGAAATAGTTGTATTTAATTATGTATACTCAATCAGACATTCTTTAAGCTATGTGCTCACAGCAAAGCGGATTTCTAAAATTTGATAAAAACATCGTAGGCGTCAATAACTTACGTAATAAATATGTATCCATTTAAACGAGGAACCTTCCACGTTATCATAAAAATGTTTATTAAACGACTATAAAATCAAGGTACATAAATTAAGATGTAAATATGCATATCATGTAAAAAGTTGCGTCTGATTTGTTCAAAAATATTTACTGAATTGTGTGATGAATTACATTGATCTGAAATTATTTTTCCAATATGACGATGTGTATTATTTTTTTTGACTGGCGATAATTCTTGTGTAATAATTATTTCACCTATGAAATATAAACATCTATTTGGCGCTATAACTAACTTACAATGTCTAATTGCGAAAGATATTGAATTATTTCCTTGTGTTGGAGGTGTAGTTTAAGATTTACTTGATTTATTCACGCAATATACACATACACAGTGTGTTACGAAAAACTAGGGTCATATTGAAGCTTGTGGTAATTCATACTCACAGGTGACTAAATAATAAAATATATTAAATAATAATAAAAAAAAACACAGTGAATATATCCCAAAAATTCCTTCGAGTATTGCCCATGCCCAAAGGATTTTTTAGGATATAGCGCTATTTTATAAAGCGCGGTACTTGTTTTTAGAGAATTTAATACACATTTAGAACGAGGATCAAATACTGAACGTAATCCTAAAATACGGTCTATGATTACTTAACACACTGTAGGAAACAGAATTATATAATGAGGGGTAACTATATATTATACAAACGATCAAACAAGAAAATTATGGACTCGAATGACTTTACTTTAAATGGCTTTTTTTTGAATGGGTATTTTTTTACCATCTGACTATTTTTTTATTTACAATTATATTATATGGTATTTTATATTAAAATGTAAAAACGGTTGTAAAAATGTAAAAAAATTTCTTTTATGTACCACATATTATTTTTAACGTCGCTCAGTACCATTAATCTGTCGACAGCTTGCAACTGCAACGGTTTCTCGAACAAGTGCTACTTCGACAAGGATCTGTACGAGAGGACGGGCCACGGCGGTCATTGCATCGACTGCCAAGAGAACAGAGACGGCGCCAACTGTGAGCGGTGCAAGGAGAACTTTTATCAAGGCATGGAGGACATTTGCCTGGCTTGCAACTGCAACCCTACAGGTGATATTTAAATATGTATCTTATAGTAGGAAATGTAAATATCTTCCTTCTATGTATACTGTAGGTGCTACTGTGGCGAATGTAGCAACATGTTGTATTTCTATAATAAACTCTAGCCAATTGTAATAGATGATGGTCAATATATCACAGAGAGAATGAGTGATCAATATATTAGAGTGAGAGCGTAGATAATCATAGTAGCGAAATCATTCTAAAAGTATGATAACGAGAGGTTCTGCATAAAAGAAAGTAGGAATAAGTATTCACGTCTAAGTAGACAGGGAATTACGGTACATGATTTTTAAAGCAACCTAGAAACAAAGGTACATTGTAACTGAAAATTTTGGAGTAAATCGTATGTATCACGTTCTTATTACATTTCATAATTTATTTTCCAGGGTCTCGTAGCCTCCAATGTAACGCGGAAGGCAAGTGTCAATGTAAGCCAGGTGTGACTGGCGATAAATGTGATGTTTGCGCGCCAAACTACTTCGAGTTCACTGTACACGGGTGTAAGCCGTGCGATTGTAATGTGTCGGGCTCGTACGCTAACACCCCGCAGTGTGACCCACAGACCGGAGTGTGTATGTGCAAGCAGAACGTGGAAGGAAGACGCTGCAGAGAGTAAGAACAAAATATTTTGATGTAGTTAAGGGTCGTCCACGTCGATTTCTATATGCATCTTTTTCTTAGTCATAATATCTTGAATTACTCTTCCCTTGGCTCGATTAGAAAACGCATAAGAATATATTTATGGCGTGAGATCAAGTTATGCATGCCAATGTAACATATAATTTGTTTCATTGTATTTACCATACTTACTTTCGTCTTTTCATCGTTCGTTGAATTAAATTTATATGAATGTTCACATAAATTAGTTATGTTAATTATTTCAAACAAGTATAACTTCTAACAGTTCGTTTTATAGATAACTATGAATATAACGATATGGTTATATAGCGCAGCCTTAAAAATATAAGTACCTATTTAATAATAATATGTGGCTTTCTAAACTTTAAAAAATAGACGTAAATAAAACTTAAATCACGCTAGGAAGATTTCCCAGATCTTCCAAGCCAGATGTCTCACTTTTAAGTAATTCTTTAAGAGAAAATCTATTACAACTTAATAATTTATGTTCCCGGCGCCAAATAGTATTGGTATGAACGATAAACAAAGCAAAATTGCTTGTCTTCATAATCCTGACAAGTTAAACGTCTTTATACTTGAAAGCAATGTTGGTTTTAAATACGGTGCAAAAGTGATTATTAATATTAACAATTTCAACGTTTTGTAATATATACACTGGAAAATATCGACATGAAATATGAACAAGAGGGATACTGCTTTAAATTACGACATAAAATTCTTAAATCACTTTTACTAAACATGAATATATTTAATCTAATCAAATAATTTGGATACATTGACTCAGTTCTGCACCTAAATGTATATGCATTCGTATAGGTGTAAGCCAGGATTCTTCAACTTGGACATCGAAAATGAGTTTGGTTGCACACCTTGTTTTTGCTTCGGACACTCATCCCAATGCAGCTCAGCTCCAAAGTACCAAGCTCACGAGATAAGCGCACATTACATCAGAGATGCGGAGAAATGGGGAGCTGAAGATGATCAGCGGAAACCTGCACCATTGCAGTTCAACGCTAATACCCAAAACATAGGTATTGACTTTAGCGAGTTGCAATTAGATAATATATTCTATGATTTTTATTCTCTTCGTTTATATTCTTCCCGTGCTAGAATCTAAAGAACAACATTATAGAACAAATTTATCTATCAAAAAATTTTACATTTATTGTATTCGTACTGGTTTATTTTTCAGCTGTCGCTTCAAAGGGCTCAGAGATATTATATTTCTTAGCGTCTGGACAGTTTCTTGGCGACCAACGACCTTCATACAATCATGACCTCAAATTTACGTTAAGGCTAGGCGAGAGCAGTGGTTATCCATCTAGTCAAGACATAATCTTGGAAGGAGCTCGGTCATCTGTGTCAATGAACATCTATGCTCAAAATAATCCAGAACCCTCTGACGTGGTACGTAATAACGCTTAGCGATATTTTAAGATGAATGCAACGCTGCGAAATATAATATTGCGATATATATTAAAATGTAATGCCTATTTATCTATTAAAACGTCGGTACATTTATGCTTTACAAATGGAAACAATTTATTTTGCTTCAGGCTCAGGAGTATTCCTTCAGACTGCACGAAGACCCGCGTTATGGATGGACGCCCACGCTCTCGAACTTCGAGTTCATGTCGATCCTACAAAACCTTACAGCTATTAAGATTAGAGGAACATACAACAAGGGAGGTGTTGGATACCTTATAAATTTCAAATTGGAAACCGCGAAGATAGGCAGAGAAAAAGGATCCGCGCCCGCTAACTGGGTTGAAAAGTGTTCGTGTCCAAAAGCCTACGTTGGGGATTATTGCGAAGAATGTGCACCAGGATACAAACATGAGCCAGCTAACGGTGGACCATACTCCACATGTATTCCCTGCGACTGTAACGGGCACGCTCACATTTGTGACACAGCTACTGGTTTCTGTATCTGCAAACATAACACCACCGGCAGCAACTGTGAGCTTTGTGCCAAAGGATTCTATGGTAACGCCATTGCGGGAACTCCGGATGACTGCAGCCCTTGTCCCTGCCCGAAGGATAGTGGGTGCATACAACTGATGGATAGAAGCATCGTTTGTACGGACTGTCCTGTTGGATATGCTGGTGAGAATATTTTCATCGACAATGTAAGTATTTAGCATATGAAAAAGCTTGTTGTTCCTACGGTTGATTTCCTCTTGCAGGACCCAGGTGCGAAGTTTGTGCCGATGGACATTTCGGTGATCCGACAGGCCAGTTTGGACCTCCTCAGGAATGTGAAGAGTGTCTGTGTAATGGCAATGTAGATCCTAACGCCGTCGGTAACTGCAACAGAACAACTGGAGAATGTCTGAAGTGTATTTATAATACGGCTGGAGAACATTGCGATAAATGTCTGAGTGGTAAGAAACACAGCTATAATTAACTATTTATGGCTTATCATTATGATGTTAATCTTAACTTTTACCTTTTCATAGAATAGATAGTTTTTAATGTAACAAAGATTGAATAAATATATCCACTTAACTTCCCACACACTTATCTCCGGACTTATTTCTTTGCAACTATGTAAGTATGGCTTGTTACTAGCTTGCAAAATAGATTGCTTTAGGAGCTAATATATGGCGCTATTGGCAAGATCTATTTTACAAGCTCTTATTTAACTTACCTTAATGTGAGCGTGCCAACAGATCTTGCAAGTAACCCTAACCGATTGAGCAGAAAATTTGCATACACGTTTAACATAGTTCAGATGACTACATATGATTGGATTAGTGGCGTTATTTCAAGTGCAATATGGTAGACGCTCCAAAATGGCGGACCAATTATTTTTAGATATAAGCGAAAAATATTTTCTGAGAAGAATACAATAAAGTTTGATTTTAAACTAGACTTTAAACTAAAATTGGAGCTAAGTTTCTTAACGCAGCTCACGGGTTGTGCGAATTGGTAGAAATCGTCACGTAACACGCACGCGCACAACACAGCACAGTTGTGCCCATGCGTATATCGAGAAGCCGGGCTAAAATAAAAACCGATTCCTCTATAACTTATTCATTTATGTCAATTAGCATGTTATAAGGTATGAATGAAACAAAACATATCTTGTTTTTTATTATTTTGAACGTGTCGCAAAGCAAAAAATCGGCCAAGTGCGAGTCAAACTCGCGAACTAAGGGTTCCGTACTATTTATTATTACCTATAAATAATTGAGTGGTTTAGTTTTTGTTGTTTTATAACAAATAAATACATTATAATAGAAATTTTAGACGTATATGCTGTAACGATTACTTTTCTTACAAGAAAACATAATACAAATTTAATTTCAATTTACCAACTAATAATTTGGTTAAAACCGCCATTTTGTAGTGGAAGATCTACCAAAAAGGAATTCTCGATAACTTGAATATTGAAATAAGCGCCATCTTTCACTCCAATATAACACTAGAATGTTAGATCAGAGTGAATGATGGCGCTGAAGTCGAGCAATAAATCACGGTTATTGTATGGGAGCTCCCCTTAAATATTTAGTACCTGGATCACCGAACTTTGCTTCGTAAATTTTTATTGGTAATCCTGTATTGGAAAAATATATGTAGATATTAGATACGAAAATACATACAGATGAATTATGAATAATATTTTTCGATTTTACCGACATCTTTAAAAAAAATTATAAATAATTAATGAACTGGATTGTTGACATGTAGATTTGTACCGTATTTCTTGTTGGAGACCGCCCGATTTTTTACCTTAGCCACCATAACATTACAAATGATGGCGAAATATACCTTGATATTCTAATAATATTGTAGCAATTTTTTATCGCCTAAAACCCGGATAAATCGACGTCTTCTAAAAATGAAACCTAGCTAGCTAGACCACTATATCTCCTCGAAACTCCCGTCATACTAATTTTCATAAAAATCGAGCAATAATAATCACATTTTGTTGTATGGGACCACCCCTAAATATTTATCAGATAGACGGACAAACGGATGGACAGCGAAGTCTTAGTAATAGGGTTCCGTTTTTACTCTTTGCGTACGGTACCCTAAAAATGTCAAATGGTTGCTTGGTTACTTTTAGTTTACAATGCTAACAAATATAAAAGTTCTATTCCAAGACATCAAAATATTTTGAGTCGACTATGAACGTAATTTTGTAGTTTTATGTTTGGACGTCAGAATGGCTGATCAACCTTAAATGTTTAAATTCTTTTTATTTATGAAATAAGCAATTATTTTATTATTGTAAGCAAATATAAGCATTTTTTAGGCACAATTTCAAAGCTATATGTGACGTTTAACCTTTTGGACCTTCTTGCGGATCTGATGTTCATAAAGGAATCCTTTTAGAATGTTATTTTAATAAATAACATTCGAAAAGGATTGGTGAATTGGCTGCGTGGATTGAACTTCGTTCCTGGCGGGGATCCCCCGATCCCAGAATCTTTTTTAATATATATTTTTTTGTTGTGGCCCTGGCGTAATTTGCTACCCTCTCTTGTCCAGCTAGTTTGCTATAAAGATGAATATTCAGTGACCGCAGTAAGTTTTAAAGGATTAGCTATAATATATTTGTTTTATTTACAGGATATTTCGGAGATGCTCTGGATCAGAAAAAGAAAGGTGATTGTAAGCCATGTCAATGTCTTGAAGCCGGTACGCTGGAAAGTCCAGAAGGTGTGCGGAAAGCACCAATGTGCGACGGTCTCACTGGATTCTGCTCGTGTCGTCCGCATGTTATAGGAAGGAATTGTGATAAGTGCGAGGTAGATATTATAAACTATATTAGATAATCATGCTACCTGAGCTCATGGAAATAGGTATAAATATACCTATTTCCATTTAGTTTTAAGACCATTTTAGTTTCGGGTAGTAGTAACGCATCAATAATTGACTTCAGATAGAACATCTGTTCTATATAAAGTTGCATGCAGATGTCCGTGAGCGGCTTTGACAGCATATCATCAGGTGGGCTTATGCTCAATGCTTCTTGAATTTTATATATGTAAAAAATTAAAACTTATAATAATTAAAAATATTTAAAAGTAGCGAAATTCTCTTTGCTTTTGGTATAGGTTCTATTTCTCTCTGATAATAGAAGCCTAAAGCGCACTAATACAAGAGTGTGGTAACGGAGAGATAATGTATGTATTTGTTTCCGGCTTCAAGTAGATCTGTAATAAGCCTCAAGTAGGACTCCATGCGTATTTGAGGTTGATTATAAATGTTCATGGTCGGCAGTTGTCATTTTGCCTTCAGACGGTTTGCATGCTCCTGGGCTTACAGGCATCCCACGGGCTTTAGTTAGTCCAGACCCCTTCGCAGGGAGTGAAAGAGAAATAAAATTTAGTGCCAACCTTTTCTTTCGACGACCGCCGTTGTTGGATACCCCTTTCAACTAAGCTATAACTACGCCCATATGAATGATACTTCTTTAATATTTATATAACCATTAAAATGATATTGAAATGTGAATAATGCGTGCGAACTGGAAGTTGTATATGCAATCTTATCTTATAGGATGGTTACTTCAACATAAATTCGGGCGAAGGTTGCAAGGCTTGTGACTGCAATCTTGAAGGCTCCTACAACGCGACATGCGACCCGATCAGTGGACAATGTTACTGCAAGCCTGGAATAGATGGGTAAGATCTACACTCTTGTTTACAAACAGAAAAGTCACTAGTAATATCCTACTTGTAATTTTGAAAAGTTTCCTTTTGAGTATGTACAATTTATTCTGTATGTATATTTGTTTTTTTGCCTAATTTATAATAAAATATTTCATTTCAAATATCATACCTCGATTTTGCATCGTATAAGTAACCTATTTCTCCTATATGGGAGATATATTTATATATTTTCCTATATTTTCTCCTATATGGGATTAAATAAATGGTTATATTATACATATATTAAATATATTGTTATATTATGGTATTAATGGGTTACTTTTAATTAATTTATACGCACCTACCTGCATAACACGTCCGTGTTTGGGTCGCAGAATTTCAAATATGTACATAGGTTATTATGATCGATTTTGTAAAATAAAACACTATTAGTCTTCCTCAAAAGACTAACATGGTAGTCACCGTCATGTCGACATAAAATGTTAGGTCGGGATGACGTCAGTTCGATAGTAAACAAAAGTTTTTGACATACGCTTTCACCAAATCTCATCAGATAAAATATATTAATGATTGAATACTTTTTGATACCAAGATTATTGTTTTCCAATTATCTAACCCGATCCTAAATCAACAGCAAACACTGTGATCGCTGTCAAGAATTTCACTACGGGTTCTCATCAGAAGGTTGTAACAAGTGCGACTGTGACCAGTGGGGTTCTACTAACTACCAGTGTGACATGTCTGGCCAATGTCCGTGCCAGGAGAACGTTGAAGGACGCCAGTGTGATAGGTAAGATACAAATACGTAGTACAGGAGATTTTGTCTTCCCGAGCAGCCGAGCTTGTGACTTATATCCTAACTGTAACTTATAACTTATTGTTTTAATTATTGTAACTTTTAATCTTATCTAATCATAAATCATAACTTTTAATCATAATTAATATTATAGAAGACTTTAATCCTACGTGGGGTTAATTATATGTGTCCATGGTCGATTGCAACTTTTATATTTTATGAAAATCGTCTAATTTGTTACAAAAATATAATTTATAAAATTTGAAAAATAGAAGAGGAATTTGTGTTTTTCGATTGATCAACGGTGGTCGATGTTGTATTTTGCCTTTAAAATGTGGTAGAAGATGTACGTATATTATGATCCGGCTACAGTTCCTCTCTATAACTTGGACTAACTTGGAATGTCCTTTTCCATGTAAAAATTACCATAACTATCGGACCACATAGTGTCTGTTTGATACATTTTTGGCGTTGACCCTATTTTGACTCATATTTTCATCGAAATATGTACTATTCTAGGTGCGTGGAGAATAAGAGGCGTCGTGATGACGGTCTAGGTTGTGGGGACTGTCCTCCATGCTATAACCTAGTACAGGACGCTGTCAACCAACACCGACGTGAATTGAAGGAACTCGATGACGTAAGTGAGAAGTATTTGTCCAAATTCCTGAAGGAATTTCAGAAATATTTTATATTGAATTTTAATGTAATGGCTTAATTAACGTTCCTGTAATGAAATAACAATCCATAAAAAAAACATACATCACCTTCGCCTCAATTAAATACATATGATTTGGTTACAGATTTTAGCAAAGATTTCGAAGGCTCCAACAGTGGTAGATAATGCAGACTTCGACAAAGAGTTGCAGCGTGTGAGGGGCGAAATAGACAGACTTGTGGAGGAAGCGCAGGCTGAACTCGGAAATGGGCCTGGATCTAGTTTGACTGACAATTTAGCCGAACTTGCTGACAGACTTGCTGACGTCAGGTATATTTTGAAGAACTGTTTTTTCTTGATTAATACATGTGGTGCATACATTAATATTAGTCATGTATAAATACTTTTGAACAAATATGTATGTTGTCCGCAACTAAGTAATATCTTACAGATGTTTTTTTATAGTATGGAAGTAGCAAACGAGCATGCAGCCCACCTGATGGTAAGTGGCTACTGCCGCCCATGGACATCTGTAAGCAAACCTAGGCAAGATCAAAGTCTCACCTAAGGCTAGCCACAGATGAGTTGCTACCCCTGAGGACTAAGATGGGATGCCTCGGATAAGTCTGTCTCCCTTACCACACCCTTCAGACCAGACCACAGTAGCGCTTAAAACTGCTGTTATGAGACAGAAATAGGTGTGGCGGTGGTACTTCCGGAGTCGAACCACAAAGAGTTCTATCATCTTCAAAATATTGAGAATCTATAAAATAGTAGTACTTGTATAATAGAATTTTGTTATTGAAAATATGAATATTTACAGCAACATGATATTTAAAATTGAAGATCAAAGTTACGAAGGCAATGAGTCCGTCCAGAAGAGTAAAGGCAACGTAAATAAGACAGAAGAAACGATCGAAGCTGCTCAAAAGGAAATAAATGTAAGCTCCATTTCCAGCTTTTTACCTACACTTTTTTGATATACTTTGTAAAATGTTACAACTATATTTACAAACACGACACTAACATCGAAAAAATTTAAAGTTCTGCATGAAACTGGTTAGGAATGTTATTGTACGTGAGATTGTTATATTATATTGAACTAATATGGTTATAATATTTGTTGTCGATTTTTTTTCACTTGTTTTATGACTAAACAGCGCATATGTTGAAGACTTATAGTACTAGAGAACACATAATAGTAGGTGGTATTTATGCTTAATAAAGTACTATAAAAGTATATATTATAGAGTGCCTTGGAATACCTGGACGGTGAAGGAGCCGCAGCATTAGCAAAAGCTCGCAATAGGTCGGACCAGTTTGGCAAACAATCAGTCGACATGTCAGCTTTAGCAAAGGAGTCGCGGTTACTCGCCGAAAAACTTGAAACCGAAGCGAAAAACATTCGAGACATTGCTGAAAAGGCGTTCAATACTTCCTTAGCAGCGACTAAAATCGCTAAAGATGGCATCAACAAGCAAGCTAACATTAGGTATGTCGGAGTATTTTTTATAAGTACATTATAAGTTGTAGGTTAAAGTTAGTTAAGAGTATAACGAAATCAAAGGCGATAATAATGTACTTATATTTTGAGATTTACAAGATATTTATATATATTTGATTGAATTACTAGAAATAAGAAAAAAAAATATATAAAAAACAATTATGAGTCTTTTTTTAATTGGTACTGCATGACCAATGATAACGAAAATTATTTAATTTTATATTTATAACATATATACATATTTTGATAATTATTGAGTGTCTTTTTCATTGTTAATTATTGAGTGCATTTTAGCAATGAAGTACAAATTTTGGCTAATGAGCTAAATGCAGCATCAGGAAAATTGAGCAGCATGTCTGAACTCGCCGATCAAGCGTTGAAAAGAGCTAAAACAGTGTATGATGAAGCACTGGGACTCTATGCAGAAGTTAACACAACTTTACTGCCTGATATCAAGCTTGGCAAATTGAAACATGATTCTGCAGAGATAAATAGAACTGTGAGTAAAATGAATATAATTATTGACTAGTCTTATTGTATAAATCATAAATGTATTGGCGTGATGACGAAAACATCTCGCACGGACGATGTGCCGATGATATCGTCATAATGACCAAGTCGTTACAAGAACTGCAGGTCTTGGAATGAACCTTGACAGAACGAAGGTTATGCTTAAAATTCACGTCATTCCTTGACCTTTAACCGTAGATGGCAAAACTCTCGAAGTGGTTTTCGAGTGATATATTCACTCGAAAACCACTTCGAGAGTTTTGCCATCTTTGACCAGGCTTGAAATAAGGTAGAAGTAACTTTGAGACAAATCAAACAACGTACGTATCAAACATAATCTAAAATATACATAAACAGCAAACATTTTCTTCCACTACTATTTTTATCATTTTAACAGATTGACGAAAAATCTGCGGAACTGGATGATTTAATTGCTACCAACAATGAAACATTACGTGACCTTGATGACGCGTTACGACGAGGCAGGGGTTTGTTAGAACAAGGTCATGACAGGCAAGATGAGCTTAATGATCTACTAGGCAAGTTGGATGAACTGCAGGCGCAAGCTAAGAATGATGTAGAATTAACTAAAGCTACACTCAAGGATGCTAAGGAAATATATAAGACTCTGAAAGGTATAAATTGTTTAATGATTTATAAATTAAAATGAGATAATAATGTAATAACAAATGGAAGTGATTTTTTGCTTTTAGGTACCTTATTAGTGAAATAGACGTATACTAATGAAAAATAGCAGAAGCATTAAATAACTAGGTGTCAATGTTGTTTGTAATCGTTGTTTTTTCGTCAAGTCATATTTTAATACCTTTTAGAATTCAGCGACCAAGTAACAGAATCAAGACAGTTAGCGGAGCAGGCAGCATTAGATGTACCAGGAGTGCAGTTAAAAGTAGTGGCGGCTGAGGAGAGCATTTCCAGTATTATTGAGGAACTAAACAAAGCTAGCGATAAAGCCAAAGATGCCAGAGATTTGGCTCAACAAGCTCAAAAGGACTATGCAGATAAAGCATCAGAGGTATTATTTGTTTATAGTCTTTATAGATAATATTTACCCGATTTTATAAAATTTAAATAAGTTTGTTTTTTTAATAGTTTTACTTTTTTATTATAAATGACGAATATAACATTTACAATGAAAACATTTTATCACATATTATAATTAAAGAATCGCTCGCAAATTTAACGTAGTTTATTATTTTATTTATTTACATTCCCATATTAATTGATTTAAAACTGCTACTATGATTATAGATGAACGTTATAGATGAGCTATTATGATTTTAGGCTGCTCACGAAATAAGGAACAAAGCATCGGCATCAAGAGCGAAAGCCGGAAAACTGCGTGATGAAGCTGACAAACTGTCAAGTAAGTGCTTAAGATAATAATTGTAAAGCCTATTATTCTGCGCACATCTTAAATATATTGCTCGGCATAGATATATACGTAGAAATGCATTGAGTGATGTGAGAAATTTTAAGTAAAATACACTAAGCTATATTTTCTTTATAGCGCGAGTTCAAGGAACAGCTAAACAAATTGAGGATCTAGAAAAACAAGCCAACGACAACATGCAACTAACAAGGGACGCCAAAATGAAGGTATAGTGATATTCAATTTACTTAATAACATTTTCACCACTTGTTACTTCTTGCAATGTTTTAACTGTAGACGAGTATAGCAATTTTGAAGTTTTCGTTTTCATTGATTTATTTCAGAGTCATTGCTAAATATTATAAATTTATAATTTTTCATCTTAAAGCAACAATGGCCAGCCACTGTTGCTTTTGATAAACTACAATTAGCTGTATTTACTTTTACACTGTATATTTTTTTTATCTTCGATCAGGGCTCCTGTTTTCTTTCTTTCGTTACTTAGGGTTCATTTCGTTTTTCCTGTTTTAGTTCAAAGTTTTCTATCCATGGTATTTTTCTTTTTGATCGGTGGTAAAAATTAAAAATATCTACTTATTAATATAAAGGTTCAAAATATTTGACCTTGAACTTTTGGTTCGTAAAACAGACGATTACATTCAAACTAAGAGAATCACATTAAAAAGTTACTTGTTGGGTTAATAAACCTTTTTAATTTGCAGTGCCATAGCGCACGCGTGTACCACTATCAAACTTAGTTGTAAAATGCATCGAATAGATGGCGCAAAAACCAGTATTGCCAGTATTGTGAAAAAGGCCACGTGATATATTTTCAATAGGACTACAATACAACAGGGTCATGACACAACATATTCTCCTATATTCGAACCGAAGTTTATAAAAGTCTTTAGTCGGCAGCAGTGCAGTAGCGTGCCTTGACGGGGCCCCGTATAAAACACTGTTTGGGGGTTTTGGGGGCTCTTGGGAAGGGTAAATATTTCTCTCAAAAGAAAAAAATGTTTGCTTTAAATTAAAAGAAATATTTATACATCTATCTATCTGTTATCTATCTGTTACTGTTTCTTGCACTATAATCATTTATAGCTGATGATAATTTTAGTTTTCTAAAGTTTCTGCCTCTATGGCCAATAGTGACAGGTCTGACAGGCGTTCATGTCCCATCGTCCCTAATAACTTCTCAGGTAATTTTTCATCTGTTTTAATTTTTAATCCCGCTGCCCGCAATAACCGATGTAGGGTGTTGTCTTTTTTGACTATTGTCATTTCTGAAATAAATAAATTGGGAAATTATTATTAATTTTTGCTTACATATGTTGGGGGCCCCTGTGGTCCGGGGCCCCGTATAATTGATACGGCAGATACGGCGGTAGCTACGCCCCTGGTCAGTAACGTAATTTTGTTCTAGCTTAATAATACTAATTGCACTATGTAACTAGTACTACGTAGTTTTAAGCCATGTAAATAAGTTATTGTATAAATCTTCAACTATAAATCTTGTAAATAAGTTACAAATTTTTAGATGAAATTACTTTAATCATAGAAAATATGGTGATTATAGTATCACATGGTATAAAGACATAATGACCAACTATGTTTGCAGGTTGGTCAAGCTAATACAGATGCAAGAGAAGCTGAAAAACAGGTATCGAAGGGATTAGAAGACTTAAAAGTCATCATGGACGAGCTGCAAGTCCTACCAACTCTTGACGATGAAGCTTTGGATAGATTACGTGAGTTTGATATATATATTATATATATATATCCAACCTATTATATATATATATATATATATATAATAGGTTGGGGAAAAAGTCT
>MOOZ01001204.1:261114-282111 GCA_002930495.1 Cecropterus lyciades
GAAGTTAGAAATACGTAAGTTCCTAGTTTTCCGGTTTTTAGGTTAAGGTCACTATTAAGTATGAGTATACTATAGTTTACACAAATCACGCAACATAATTTTGATAAGTATACGCAATTTCATTGCGATTTATGTGGAAATAATCGCCAGGTTAGCTCAGAAGAGACTTGGTACTCAACCTCTTAACGACTCACTAAAAACATTATCGATTAGCATGTTTTCAAATAAAAATAAAAATGCATTGAACGCGGTCCACCTGTTTGTAAGCTCCGATGATACAATCACACATCTACACATACACATACACACTACTACAAATACACACTCAACTTATGCACTACAATTTTTCTCGGGGGTTAGATAGGTAGACGAAAATGTAATGGATTCAAAATTCCTTTTCACAAAAAAGTCACACAGACAATCGAGAAGCGAGGAGGAAAATCGTGGAAAATCAACGGCGACCTAATGAAGAATTCATATGAAAAAAAAAACACGTAATGAGGGACGCTATCAAACTTTTATAATACGATTGGGGATGCGACTATAAAGAATAAACATCGTATTTAATCTCAAATTCACAGTATTTAATTTATACGAAAATACTTGGGGATATCAATTGAAATATTAATCGAGTTTGTTACTTAGCAGTGCAATTTATGGGCTTAAACGTAAACAGTTATTGTTTTGAGGAAACGTAATAATCTCGTACTAAGGGCGCAGTAATTCTTATGTTAAATGCAAGAGTAAGAAAAAAAAAGCGAAGAATAGATAAACTCCTTCCTTTGGTAAGTCGGATAAAAATAAAGCGTATGAATAATAAGTATAGATTATTATCTATACTTATTATTCATACGCATTGTATGTTTGTGTATCTTTTCTTAATATTGATATTATACTATGGATTGGAACGAACATGCAATCCACCTGACGGTTAGTGGGCACTATTACCCATGAAATTTGCATTCAACATCAGATAATATCCGATTTTTTACCTTATGTTGGCTACAGATGGCTTACAGGTGATACCTGAGGACTAAATTATAACGGATTTTATATGATCACTAGCTCTTGTCCGCGTCTTCGTACGCGAAGACAGAAAGCCGATTATTATAAATAAGTTCATAAAATTTATTATTATAAATAAGTACATAAAATGTCGACTTACTACTATTAATACTCATTAATATATGGACTTACACTAACCAATAACGATTTATTGATATATATCGTTATACGCTAATAGCCAAGCGTTACGCACTGTTGTGTTTTGGTTTGAAGAGTGTGGTCATACTTATCAGAGTTATTCCAATTTAGACCTCAGGGGTAGCAACGCAATAGGTACTATATTGATATAAAATATAACTAGTAATCAAACAGATTATACATATTTAGGACCTATACATTTACCAGGTGGTAGAACCAGTGTAGTTTGACCGTGGAGTATCACCGCTAAACTTATTTCTAGCATGAAGCAGTTCTTGCATTTCGGTGGAAGGGTATGATTGTCGACTGGCCTGAGTCTAGGGTCCGGGCCGGAGTAGCAACTCATTTGTGAACGACTTTAGATGGAACACCTGTTCTATATGAAGTTGCTTACAGATGTCCAAGAGCAACAGTGAACACGTACCACCAGGTGGACTGCATACTCGTTTGCAAAATTCATCATTCTAAAAAAAACCTTAATTGTAAAAAAAACCTTAATTAAAACATTAACATATTTGTGAAAATCGTACAACATTGATAAATATTACAATTATTTTACCATACTCCTCGACTTTCTTAGGCATTAAGCGTTTTTCAGAATATTCAAGTACCCAATTGTACGGCTACACCGTGGTGAAGCTATTGTTCATCTTAGATTCCGCCCGTCGCAACCCCATTGTCTTAACGTTAACTTTGCAGAATTGTTCCTCCTCCGATCATCTATTATATCGTCTATATCATTCCATTAATATTAAAACCTAATGTTACAACGATATTACAGCATTGTTACCGTATCAAGCTAATTCATTGTCTTAAAGTTGTGGAAACATGAATATACAAAAAAATTCAGACGTGTAAGGCTAAAAATATTATGAAAGCTAAAATTAAATTAAATTTAAAAACGCGCAATGTTTTATGATGCAATGTCGTATCGTGTTTAAGTTTTACTCCCTAATCGTTAACACACACAAGTACAACAACCAGATTATAATTAAAGTTAAAATCCGTGTTCAATGAAAATGGTTTTAACTTATTGTTTTAACTAGCTGACCCATCATACTTTATCCTGTCTTAACTATGAATATTGAGTTTACTGTCTAACGATTGACAGTTACGTCAAACATCATAAGGTTACATTACACAATTTTACATTGTCAATGCTCTTTAAGTTTTCTAATTCACTACTTTATTAATGCTACTTTATTTTTTTTCCGATTAATTAATTACACGTATTACACGTATTAATTAATCTGTATACATATAAGTACATAAAAATGAATCCCTATTTTCTGAACTCAGTGAACGACAGGATCGATTTAGCCAATTCTTTTTTGTTGTATTTGTTATTTTCAGGAAAAGGTTCTTATAAAAGAAAAAAAATAAAGTAATTACACGTATTTATTCAATAGAATTTTCTATCGTAATAAAGTCCTTTTTAAAAATATTAGGTATTTTTATAAAATAGACAAGTGTTATAAAGTTTTCCCGCGTTTTGCATTTCGAATGGAGAAGATCTTATTACATAAAAACATAAAATTGGTCAACAGTCAAAAAATGTTTGATTTTAATATTGAAATTATAATATTTGATTCATTAATTAAATATTTCATTATAAATAGTATATAAATATTTCATATTTTATTGAAAAATAAATATAAATATGAAAAAATGGAATATAAATAAATAAATATTCCATTTTTTAGATGCTTTGGAAATGAAACATAATGTAACATTGGAAATGAAAAAACAATGAAATATTGCAATATGCAATATTTCATTATTTTTTCATTTCCTAAATCAAATTTTCATAAATCTTCAATTTGAAATTAAATCACAATATCTTATAACCTTAAATAAAATCTTTAATTACCAGCTAAATCGCAATAGTGGTGTGGTAAAGGAGATATACTTTTTCGAGGCATTCCATCTTAGTCCTCAGGGGTAGCAACGCATCTGTGGCTAACCTTAGGTAAAACTTTAATCTTACCTAGGGTTGATTACAGATGTCCATGGGCGGCAGTAGCCACTTACCATCAGGTGGGCTGCATGCTCTTTAGCTACTTTCATATTATAAAAAAAAATATATCTTAGAACTTTGCAATGTATTTTGGTCACGAGAGCCCAGAAACATTTAGTTAATAACACAAAATACTTTTTTTATTTTATATATTGTATTTTCGGATCTAGCTTGAGTCTGACAGATGTTTTCCCCCTAAGAGGAAGTTCATTTTATATACATTTACAAACTTTTATGTACTTACGTATAAGATGTATTATTTAGCAGTGTCAATGTAGATGTGGCCTACTTCACAGTCGGATTATAACATAATTCGGCCATCTTTAAACCTCCTTAGGCTGTACTTCTGTACCTAACGCGATGTAAAATTTATGTTCATTCGCAAAATTATTAATAAATAATAAATTCATTTTCAACATAATAAGATAAGCTGGTAACCAACTATTCGGACATTACACTTAACAATAACTGTGATTTAGTGACACCCTAACTAAATTTAGGGTTCCCCAAGCTACGTGGACACCCCACGCGGTTGAATTGATTTATTTATAGCTCACTGTAAGTGTTTGGGCTCCGTACCAGGTATGTCACTTAGTCGGTAAAGTGATTTGGTTTCACTTTTTGGGGTCTATCAGTTTAGCGCGACGCTACCGTACTTTTCTAGTCTATTGTTATTGAATTGAGTATACTTTCTACTGGAAATTCAAACCTAGAATTCGCTGTAAGTAACACTTCAGCACTGGTCGTCTTAATGGCGAATGAAAAAGAACCATAAAATTTCTGTATTAAAAATGTACGTCGGAAGCGGTAAAGATACTATCGTCATTGTGAATGGCTCTGTGAACAAATGCATGAAAGAAAGCTGCTGAGAGTTTTTATTTTGTACAACTTTAATATTTGTGAAATAAGAAATCATACAAAATCATACCCTTATAGCTTTTACATTCATTGTATATATTCGCAACATTAAAAATGGTAGGTGTAATTCGTTATAATACTATTAAAAAGGCGTTAACATAACCTTTAGAAAGACTTAATGACGACTCACGTGGTGGAGCGGTCTTGAGGTTTGACACGCAGTGTCTCGGGTTCGATTCCCGCCCAGAAAGATATCTAAACGATGAATTTCGATTTCTGTTGTGGTCTGGTGTTTGAGTATTCGTCTTAGTGTGTCCATATCACCCACAGGAGAAAAATCGTACTGTGAGGCTATGAGTACTGTTTGGGAAATCCCGACAATTTCAAAGCCCCGGGATATCAACTTCGAAACTTTTAAGAAAAAAAAGTCTTTTAAAAAGCCATTTTTTTGTAAAAATAAAAAAAATATATGAAACATTTATTAAACAGAAAATTGAATCTTAATAACTTTAACACTGATATCATTTTCAGTCTTAATAATTGCTTTCTTTATTTCTTTTAATCACACCCAGATTAATTTTTAAGCAAATTAATGAAATTAAAGTTTTAGAACGAACTCAATTAATAAACATACTAATCCTTGATAACTTTACTATAATATAGCTAGTCTACAATAGTATTTAATTATTGGTCATAATCACAACATTTTTAATTCTTATAATCACAGATTTGTTTCATAATTAAATAATTTAAATATAAATAATTATATAAAACAGACTTATAAATCAACCATTTTAATGTGTAACTAAAACATTAATTAGACTTATTTGCTAATAATGTCGATAATCTTGTCTCGTCTTGAGACCAGAAAGTTCCGGGACACGAGACACCTAAAATTACTTAAAGTACCGAAACTTCTATTTTCTCGAAGTTCGAGGACCCAATCCCTATGATGTGATAGTGAAAATGCTATGAGTGTGAAAATGTTATTTTTAGAATAAATCCTCGTCAATCTATTATTGACCAATTGCTGGATATGTGTCCCTTCTCAGACGATGCGGATAGACCTTAATCTACCGCGCTGACCACTTGCGAATTGGTAGACGACACAAGTAAAGTATTTATCTATATTATAAAAACATTCAACCGCCTTGAAGAAGCTTAAATTATGATACGTACAAGTTTTTATTCACCATCCACAAAATTAGGGTTGAAAGGAGTAGAAATCAGTAAGCTATTTTATTTACGTGGTTATATAATTTGTAAACATGGCATAACTCCATACAATAGTTATTAAGCCCTCTAGCTGTAATACGTATAGGTATAACTCAAATTTTGCTAAACTCTGACCACCCCTCTAATATTCATGGAGCAATAACGTGGTTGTTACAGACACAATAGAAACGGAGTTACTATTGTTTATGCGATCTACACAGCTACCTAATTGTAAATTATGATATGCGTTACTTTCATCTAACTCTAATATTAGGGAGTATTGAACATCAGGTAGTCAGTCAGTCAGAATGTAAGTAGGGGAGAGGGGGCATTGTGGGGTACTTAATATTCAAATATACCTATAAGATGAAATAACATGATTAAACTAATTCTTTTTACTCAATTTAAATGTTTAACTCATTGCGAACGACTATGGATATATCTCTCTCGAATACGATTAGAAATCTATGAGATATGAATACTTAAATACAAAATGACATTTGCCCCGCTATGAGCCGTAAATAGGGGTAAAGTGGGGGGGGGTACCCTATGGGACAATGGAGGGTAGGTATAATTCTAAAAGAAAAATGTTTTCACGCGTAAAACTTTTTTATTATCGATCATATATTACTTTAAAACAAGAAGACAACATAAGGCATCAATTTCGAGATAATAAGACACCACCATCGTCTTTATACCATAATCTTTGTCGACCAGAAGTTTGTAAAATAATAAAGAAACTAGAAAACTCTGGTATAAGTAGGATTCTCCTTATTAATATGCGGCTTCTTAAATTAACTTTTTAAACATTAAAAATAATTTAGTTGTCAACACACCTTGCACATGATTGACTAGTTTCGTTATCTTTATCACCTATTTGCTAATTGACTATCTTTCAAGGTTTTAGAAACCCTTTTTTTTGGTCATTTTTACATAGCCGAATATACACATTCGCCGCCAATAGGTAAGCTTATTTAGTGCCGAGGCCGAAATTGAATTAGTCGCCACCCATTTAGGAATTTAAGTAGACAAATACCTGCCGCCACTGAGACGTGCCACCCGAGCATCATGGAGCCCTTTAACCCGCGCACTCTATGCAACTGGGCTTATTCTAAGACAAGATAGCATTATATTTGCCGCGCCTAAAATCCGCCGCCCTAGGCCCCAGCTTTTTGGTAAATCCGCTGCTGAATATATGTATATATACATACATATATAAAAATATTTCGTAGATGTATTATATATATAAATATACCTACTGAACTGAAATGGTAATCTCTTTATGATGTCGGTAAATAACCTCTTTTTAATAATAGGCTACGTTGGGTACCTCTCAAACGATACCCTACTATGCCCCTATCGTTGTACCCCACTATGCCTCTGAGGTATTTTAAAAATAAAACACAAATTAACAGTATCTTACCATTTTCGTAGACTATTTTGTGTTTTAATTAAGAATACTAGAAGGAAACTGCTAAAAAACGAGTTATTAACCACTACAATATATAATTAGATTTGAGAAACAATTGAAATTAAACTTTACGGTTTTGTTTAACGAAAACAGCGTTTTTGAGACTTTTGTTTTTTTAGCACAAACGGGTGTCGATATGGTGTGCATCGCTTGTGAAGGCCATGTGCCGATTGACGACCAACCAAACTGATTCATTAGACTTTTCATTATGTGTCTTCTTCTGTCTGTTTGAGGCAGATCCCGCTTTGCCTCGCTGCCCCCTCCTCCCCTACATACCGAAATCAGTCAGACTAACAATCATAAATTATAACTGTCTGTCATATTTTTAACACATAAGTAGCAAACGAGCGTACAGGCCATCTATTGACGAAAATAAATCCCCTAGATAAGATTTAGATACCCTAGATAGATTAAGATCGTCTTACGTGAGGTTACCTATCGAAACATTGCTATTTGCTACCAGGACTAAATATGTCTTCCTTGCCCTTCAACACAGAATGAAGCAGCGCGTAACACTGCTGTCATTATATAGAAATAGATCAAGCAGTGATGCCCCCGAAGTTGAAACACAAGAGATTTTAACAGTAATTAGTTCATTAAAACCTTCATAATAATAACACTTATATAAAACAAGAAATAATCCAAATACTCATCGTTTATGTCATAACCAAATAATCAATGCATATTTCTAATTTTCTATCAATAACAAAAGCTTATCAATAGCTACTCAACAGATAGAAAACGTGTATGTAGTTATGTACTTACGTAATAATTTAGAGGTGTTTTGTAATAACAAAACAAAATCACACTGTCGAGTTCACAATCGCGCCAAAAGAAACTTCGGACAAAATCTTACTTAAGACAACATCGGTTGAAAAACAAGGAGTAGATGAGTCAATGAACTTACTTTTGCGTATTTATATTTATGTAGGTGTTTTGCCATTTTAATATGTTACAGGTATTCACGATATCCGGTTTTGAATTTCTTTTTGCCGATATTTTTTATATAAGTCACAAATAATGCAAAGTTCGGTGAGTAAAGATAATGTTAGTATTGTCTGTCGTGATATGGGACCTAAAAAAGAAAAACGAACTAGACGTAGGGTAGATAGGTTAATCTACCACTAGTTCTTGTCAACGGTTTCTCCCCGCCACCGCAGTTTCGCCATGACCACGATCCATGTAACTGGGTCGAAATATCGGCAAAGAAATTCAAAACTGCATATCGTGAGTACCCGTAGCATATTAAATTGTTTTGCCATTGTATGTGTTATAACGGTGATTTCTTGGGTGATCTAATTATACACATATATGTGATATAATGGCGAGATTATATTACAATCCGACGAATAAAGAGTACCTAATGATAAATAATAACGCTCAATTCATAAAGCTAACCTCGTACAAATTTACACATAAATATGTTGTGGAGTATTTAATTCAAAAACAATGATCGTGTTACTTTTCATTTACCAGCATTGATTACCAGCAGTGATTTTTAGCAAACATGCAATTGGCTATCTTTTCTAGAGCGTTTTTCATGCGACTAGTAGGTATATTTCAAGCGACAAAACTATCGACCCGTTTATTACTGACTTATTTAAATAATATATGTGTAGCACCGCTGAAGTATGGTTTAAATATAAGGAAATCACACTTGTTTAAGTGATCTACTCTTGACCATAAGTAGTAGCAAAGTATGATCAACTTTAGGTGAGACATCCGTTGTATTTAGATTTGATATGGTCGTTAACATGTTATTGAACATTGAATAACATGTTATTTGGATTCTTATCTGTTTCTTTTCTGTGTAGTTATTGTTATAAATAATTCCGGATAGAGACGCTGTCGAAAACGTTTATGCGATTGTACACGAGATCGAATGGCTAATCAGTTATAGAGTGGGTACTTAGAGATCTCTAGTGCACACTAATGGTCTCGCCATTGACGCAAGTATTGGGATTGGCTGACAAGCTATCTACCTACAATTCCTCTAGGTACGCAGACTGAATCAGTTCAAACATCGGCAAACATTCATCCAATTAGAACGTTAAATCAAACAACTAGATTAGCCAAATATTGTTTGTGTTACACAATACAAGACCAATCTCCATACATCCAATATTAGCGAGCAACAATCATCGAACTGAGGGGATAGATGCCCTCGAGCGACGGCTTGATCAAACATGCCTCCACAATACCTCTACTATGTCTCAGTATTAGGCAAAGCTATGAACGTAAAGTATGATAAACGTAATCTTTTTTTTTGTAAGTATTACTTGTAACTCTATTGTAAAAACATCGTCTGTATGTCCAGATCGTAAAATCAGCTCTCCAGACATATGTACATACTTAACAATAAAATAATTAACCATTAAGGATTTAAATCTTTGTAATACTAAATAATTTGATACATAAAGTAGTATATTTCTATAAATAGTAAGTACAGACAGGCCATAATCTTTGCTAAAACATTACAAGCTTCATTTTTAAATCAACCTGCATGTATATAGCAGTATATGTGAAAGTCAATGTCATGTCGATTACAATAGAAGGATTGTATTGCCAATTCGTTTTAAAAATATAAGGAAATGACAACGAAATGTGAACATAAAGAAAAGACAAACTTTTCGTCATAATTAAAAGCAAATAAAACCAAGTTTTATATGAGCACAAATGGAATCATCATCCATAAATGTTTATTCACACATTTTCATAAAACGTTGAATTCACATACCATGTCTAAAAGGTTTACGGTTTATTTCATCAAGTCGGTGGACAATTTGAAAATAAAATGGAGAAAAAATACATTAAAACATTATTATGATACGCAGTCGCCTGCGGCCGGATAATTTAATTTATCGATTCAGCTTGCAAACGGTTCTATTTAAACACTGGGCGAATTAAAAGCGGGTAAACATCAACTACTCGCTGCGCTGGCAACACTTAAACGCCCGAGGCGACCGCTCTAACAGAGTTTTAGTTTAAGCGTGGTAATTAAACGCAAGTTTACATTCGCCCTAATGACGCCTTTTTCAACGATTTCAAATGTTCCATGAACGTGTTAAAGAAATAAGTACAAATTTTATAAACGAGTTTTATACGACTACCTCTAACTTTATTTTATATTAGTTTGTTTTCCAATGTAAATTTTACTTACTTGTATTATATTTAATGATGAAATAAAGCTATTGTAATGAATGGTAGAACAGGTCAACGTATCTAATGTTATGCTTATGGTAAATAATAAATTTGATGAAGTAGTTAATAATTATTGCGTAATATATATTTTCAAGCTATAAAAATATAGAAGGACATAATATTTATTATTTCCTACTGTAGCTACATGAATTTTTGTAAATACACAGAAAAAATAATATTATTACAAATCGAGTTTTAAATCTTGATTTTTTTATACTTTTTTTTTGATATAACATATTTTTTCAAAATTGTAGGATTCTTTTTCAATTCGAATTTATCTTTAGATTCGTTTGTATACATATATAAAATATAATGCAGGTAATCCATCAAATTCACTCGTCGTCAAATAATATTCGTTGCAGTACAATTTTTATAGAGTAAAGGCGTGTACATGTTGCGGGCGAGGCATGTAAAGGCAGGCGCACACCGTGTGAGTTACTGCCGCGCGCGACCATACGTCACTCGCCTCTTGGGAAGGCTGACCCGCCGTGGCCCTACTACGTGTTTCCTTCAATTCTACATGACTGTACGTGAAACGGGGAAATTGAACTGAGCTAGTTTTTTTCAAATCGCCTTTTGACAGGTCTTAGTTACATCATACTAAATTTAATTTTGTGAACTTATTCCTCGGTACCCTTGTGTATGAATTAAAATATAATATGTATAATTGAATATTACTCAGACAACTTGTATTTTGTTTGGCGTGTAATTGTTAAGGAAATTATTTTATGTTTTTTTATTCCTTTACTATTACGTGCGTGTACCCCAATTTCTACGTCTGCTACGAGCGTCTACGGTATAAAATTGATCATTGAGTTTATTTTAACTTTGTTACCGACAGGGTTATAATAATAATGACGATTTGTTTGTCCTTAATTGCATTAAATTCTTTACTGCTTACAAAAGATAAAGATTGAACTTGTGATGACATACGAGATTTTATAAAGTGAAAAAAAAAGATTGCCTGTAAATTATCGTATTCTTATAATTATTATAATGAATAATTTGATATTAATTATCTAAATAATGATTTATTTTAATCAGAAATAAATCATTAATGAGATAGATGTAAGGATAAACAATTCGAAATAATTGGTTAAAAAAAGAAAGATCGTGGTAAGATGCAGTATCCGTCCGGGAGACCAACGCCGACTATACATTTTATTGTCGGACAGAAGCGAATTAAATTAAATAACTACTATCTATCTAGTTAGTGCCCTTACAAGCGATACGAGAACGCAGGAAATACTGTTTAACTTTTTATTAGGTTAATAAGAGTGTTAAATTACTTAAGTAATTACTATTGATGCACAGAGTAATCACCAACTCGTTTTTTACGAATAAAAAGTATTAATAGCTACTTATTTTTACCTGACTGCGTTATAAGGAAGGTGATGTTTCTCGACTGTATCGTGTGTAGGTATGTCTGTTATGTTCATGTGTTTGACACGTGTTACAGCCCAAAAGCTTGACGGATTGTAACACATTATATATGTAAAATACTTTAAAGTACTATGTTATCTTGCATTTTATATAAAATATTATTAAAACAAATAAAAATATGATAAAAATAAAACAAATTATCAGTAAAAAACATAGAAAAATAAATAAACGTTACGCTAAACTTTGTTTATACATACCCTGTGCATCATCCTAAATTCTTGCATATACTGCAATGAGAGTAGCAATATGTTGGTAATCAAATCTAAATGACGAACGGGCGATTGACACTGATCTGCCGTCATACAGTGCAAACTAGTACAGAGAATAGAAAAATTGACGATTTGAATATTGTTCTATACTAAATATACACTATTACCGAAAATTAAGACAGATCATTAGTAAAAATGACAGTAGTTTATTAATAACATAGTAATTAATAAAATGTGTTTTGTTGATTATGTCGCATTTATCGAGATAAGATAGTTTTAAGCAACATTATCAGTAACACTATGTATATATTTTTGATCAATATACGTTATTATTATTATTATCGTTGGAATCGTCTCATTTTAGAGTGGTATAGGATCTATAATTTTTAAATACGGCGCCCGTGAACAGTAATAGAGGACGAAAGGACTATTTCTTAATTAATCGATCAATTATATACCATTTGAAAAGTATATACATTATAATACTTTTATAATACTATTTTAATGCAAATCCTAAAAAATGTCAAATTAAATAGATTATTACAAAAATTTTGTGGTTCACTTGAAATTGGTCACTATCACTGATAGTGATATGGTAGTAATCCCAGATAACATAGAATTCTATCTGGTATTAGCCACAGATGCGTTTCTACCCCTACGTGATAAGTTGAAACGCCTCTTATAAGTATGTCTTCCTAACTACACTATTCAAATGAGAAAACAGCAATGCTTAATACTAGAGTTGCCACGAATAGTTAATTGGCCGAATATCGAATACCGAATATTCGGCGAGGCTCTTGGCCGAAGCGCCAAATATTCGGCAGCCTAATATTTGGCAACACTTGTACTTTCCGTGGGCCGTGGGTGACAAGTCACAACTCGTCACTTACAAGTTTAAACTTGTATCGCTGAAGCAATAGTAGGTAGGCACTGATGATGATTCATCTCCATTTCGAAAGAAAAGAAATGTCTATGAAAATGACGAAACCATACCATAAGAGGTATGGAACCAAATACTGGATACTTAAGGTAATTTGAAAAAAAAAAGTATTTTTTACAATCAAAGCCATTGTATAGTCATTAGCTATGGGTTTAAAAAAATAAGGTAAGGAAAGATAAGTTTTTAAATCAGAATTTATCGACATATAAGTGACTCAGAAGATAACTAACACAAAAATCGGCAGTTACATAAAGTTTACAAGTTTAAATCAATATATCGACATGATGGTCAACCAATTGTCAAGCAATTTTTTCTCTTGTTCTTCAGTATCCGTTTTCTAAGTATTTTTTTCTATTAACTCTTCTACTGTCTTAGTACCTACGGTTTTCGATGTAACTTTCCAAAGTTGATCGAGTAATGCCATGTGTCTTGGATGCTTTTAGACCCCATTTCTTTGTTTATGATTGCATTATACGCCCTTTGCATAAATTACGGATCCCATTTCTTTCTGTTTTTTTTTCCGGTGAAAAAAGGACCTTGTATCACATACTACCCACATTTGTAGAGCTTTCCTGTGTAAAGAAGTAGATACTTGATCTTTTGATTTTATTTTGTACCTCAATATTGGATATTCAGTATTGAAGTTAGCTAAGTGGCCAATATTGAGGAATTTACCTATATTCTAGAAAATAACAATTGTATTTTTTTAATACAGCTTAATAATTATATACGGTTTAATATTGTAATACAGCAATATAAAAAAAAAACATCACATACATTAGTATTGTCATCGGTCCTTGATAAGATCCGACGTGATAGAGATAATCCGACGTGTTCATAGTGAGTAAAAATCGCGTTCAAAGATTTCGTTACAAAACATACATAGATACGACCGAAGCTAATAAAGCGTGTTAAAAACATAGATGTGTGTACAATCACATATGATAGAAGAAAGATTTTAAAGGAGTATCACTTATAAAAATTAGGTCCATGAGATTTCTTTCAATGTTTTCCGAATCGTTGTAATTACAACATACCTAATATCTAAAACGTATGAAATCAAATATTTGACAAAGGATTCAAACCTGGGCCTTTAGTGTTATAAATCTGTACGCTAATAATTATATACTCAATATTCTTTTTTGTATGCAATCTAATCGAACTGTTATACGACTGATTCGTTTTATCGTTTGCATTTAAGTTGTTTTCGGAGTTAATTAAAAACGCCATTTGAGCCCATTACCCATTTGTCCATTATCTTTTTGAGCGATTTGGACTGCGGTCCGCATTTTACCTAAAAATGTATAGTTTCGAATTAGTTTCGATATGTTTCGATTGTTTAATTTGAGTGTGATTATGTGATTTGAGCTGATAAGGTAATGGCCAACTTTTGAGTGGTATTTACTTTTAAGCTGTAAGAAAATAAAGTATATTTTCTAATATCGTATTTATAATTTTGTTTATATCTATATATCTTTAAATTTTTATATCAATTTTAATAGTTTTTAAAAACATGAAAAAGAAGGTTTTATGTTTAACGTGTAATGTTCACCGAAATTTTGGAAATAGCTTAACCGAATTTAGTTATTTAAAATTAAGTTAATTATATTTATTCTGCTAAGATAAATCGTATGGAACATGTATGTTTCCAGAAAGTCGTTGGAAGTGTTTTTTATAAATATAGATTTTAAAATCGTTTTTTTTGCGCTTAATAATAAAATGCTATCACGACTGCTATCCCGACGCAAAAAGAGGGATGTTATAAGATTGACTGTTATGCAACAGCTAGTCTTAGAGACTAGATACCTACCAAGCTAAAATAAATAGGGAGACTGCATAATTGTCACGTTCACAGACTTAGGCAGATAGTCAATTGAATAAAGGGTCTGACTCAGTTAAATGGTACCCTTCCGCCGCGACATTGTAGTACAATTTTTACGGGCAAATGTTATGTTTCTATAATTAAAATATAGGTGTAACTCGCTCGAATTTGATGGCTCATCTATAGATATTCTTTTTGACTTTTGAAATGTTTATGCTAACTTATTTATATAGCGTTGGGGGTTTTTTTAATTTTATTTTATTAACTATTAATATATTTAGTAAGCTATATATGTAGGATTTTGAGTTACATGATATTTAATATGTATGCTTATAATAAGTTTATAAAAAGTGGTAAAATCTTATATATTAGATATCACCAAGGTAAAAATAGGTACCTAGGTAATAGGTAGGTATGTGTTGTCACACAGTGGTTCCTATTATTACCTTATAATAACAGTATAGCGCTATTGTGTTCTGGTTCTGTGTGGTAAAGGAAGCATATTTATTTGAGACGTTCCAGTTTAGGCCGCAGGGGTACCAACGCATCTGTGGCTGACCTCAGGTAGGATGTCTTCTCTCTCTCATCTTATCCGCAGTTGAATACGAATATTTATGGGTGGCAGTAACCACTTCACTTACAATCATATGGACTGCACGCTGATGAGCCCTAACAGATTTCTTTGTTTCATAGTTTTAAACTTATTAATTTTAAATATTTACATTTATTTATAACTTATTATATTTTCAGTTAATAACATTTTTTTGTTAGTGGCCATGGGGTTTGATTTTAAGGTACTGTTGGTTTAAAGATTTAGATGTTTTATTATTGGAAGTCACTTTCTCACTCCGCTAATGTAGGTCTGACTCAGATAATTCCATGATATCTATCACAGATTTATTGTACCGTCAACCCAATATTGTCCCACTGCCGGGCGCGAGTCTTCTCGCAAATTGAGAGAGATTCAGGTTATAGCCCACCGCGCTGGCCAAGTACGAATTGGTAGACTTCACAGACCTTTGAGAACTTTTTTAAAGAACTGTCAGGTATGTAGGTTTCCTCACGATGTTTTCCTTCACCGAATAGCAGTGATATTTGACTTCTAATACGCACATAATTTTAGAAAATCAGTGGTTGCCTGGGATTCGATACTCGGACCCTCCATTGAGAGGCCGAGATTTTTTATTTATTTTTTAATAGTATGGAAGTAGCAAACGATCCTGCAGCCCACCTGATGGTAAGTGGCTACTGCCGCCAAATCTCACCTAACATCTGTGGCTAAACTCTCACCTAAGGTTAGCCACAGATGCGTTGCTATCCCTGAGGACTAAGATGGAATGCCTCTGAAAAGTATGTCTCCCTTACCACACCCTTCAGACCAGAACACAACAGCGTATAACACTGTTGTTATTAGGCAGAAATAGGTGTGGCGGTGTTGCTTTCGGGGTCGAACCACAAAGAGTTCTACCATCTTCTTATTGTGAGTTTTAAGAATTCGGCTATCACTGCCCAGATATAGTATTGGTTATGATGTAAATTACCATTACCAATGTTATAATAATATCAGGATGAATAAAACAACATGTTACTAATATTTCTATTTTCAATTTATTGTTTATTGGTTTTTGAAATAAGGTTTTCTTCTTTTATTAATAATAATATAATTAAGAATTACTAAATTGCAAGAGAATCTACTAATGTCTACTTAAACTTAGAGCTGACTTAGTTTGACAACTAACAATAGTCGCAATAATTACATTCGGGCAAAATTGAACAATTCAAATAAAATTTGGTGAATAGCACAGTAATTTTTGTCGCGTGACTTTTATACTTTGTTGTATTAAAAAGCCAATACATTGAACTTATATTACAATGATTCTGACTCCTACGGGTTGCTCGCGTCATAGCGAATCCCGTTACAGAAATATACACTTGGGTTGCTTGTTGTCTATTGAATTAGGTGATCAAGTATGTAAAGACATCGAAGACACTCTAGTAGCATTCACATCTGCATTCGCAAATAGGTTTTCACTTGTACTGGTTTCGTTTTTGTTCGTATCATTTCGTTATGTGAATGCATGGATACGCTTGTTATTAAAGGTCCACTTAATACTACTTTTGGTCATAATCCGTGGTAATCCTAATAATACCTATTGCAATCGTACTTTACAAGACTCTGAATATTTTAGTTAATAAATGTCGTATAAATCTATTACAATATATTTTTATCGTCAATATCAGTCAACATCTGGACATTAGCCTCTTTTAGGCAATTTTTAAAATATAAAGGACATTTATTCCCTCTATATAATATGCTTATAATGATATCTTACGATATTTATTTATATGTAGCTATTTTGCCTTTTACTCTCACAGATAATTTGATAATCATATTTTGGTTTTAATTTCAATATTTCATTACGGTCTCACTATTGTAGTTTGTCTTGTTTAAAGTACTAGTATTCAAGTCTTTCTATTATTCTATTATTGTTATTAAAATACTACTGCGAATTACAATTCGCTTGATAAGAAAATAATTTACACAATAAAGGAAAAAAATCACATTATTTCAATTTAATATAAGCAGGTATATTGAATCTTTTATTTTCAACACATTGGGTTCTAATTATTTTTAAAATACTCAAAAAGCCTTGTAAAATACGACCGCTTATCTAATATAAAAGACTTCATAAATTCATTCAAATCATATGATTTATTAGCATTATATTTATAGCAAATAACTATATTTGCTACTAGTAAGAAAGTTAAAACAAAAAGTTAAAGCCGTGACTAGAATTTCATTAATAAAGCATTTAAGTATTTGGTATTGTTTCCATTGTAAGGTCATTTAATTCCTAGCAGTTCACCGTAATTATAATGACCAAGGTCTAGATTGCACGTTTATTAATACCTTATTGTTTAAATCTATATTTACAAAATATTTTTTAAAAATATTATTTATATACGCAAACATTTTATTTTTGCACGAAGCTGCTCTGTTGTCGGTTTTGTTCCGCCTTACTTGCAATAATACTACAGTGCTTATTAAAATGACACCCCAAAATAAACGTATTGATAGGACTTCATAAAGTTTAGTAAGTACAAGTTGCCACTATTGTTGTGTATGGTGTGTACAATATTGACAAATCAAGGCCTCCAGATCGCCTCGGTGGAACAAACACTCATTTAGTTTTTATTGTTATACTAATTCCGTCGACTTTAGTAACTATAGTTAGACTAATGCTTAGTTTGCAAATTGAATCGTGACTTATTTACAATGTTTAATACTATTTTGGCTAAATGTCTCTAATGACTTCTTAATCTAAAATTGTGCCATTTGTGAAATATTTCATATAATTCTAAAAGGAACAAACGAAATGTGTTTTAGGTAATACTCGTTTAACTAGAACATAAGATATTATCTACAAAATTATGCACAAAATTATACTCTTACAATTATTTTGTACAAGTTCCGATAACAAAAAACAAAACACCTAACAAATTTACAATAATAATATATAATTTAAAAACAGACCAAGAAATGATTAGGGCTAGTAACATGTACAATCTTGAAGTGTAAAGATTCTCGTAATGTACAAGAAGTCAAAATAAATAAAACTATAATTCCTTGATATAAAAATCTCATAAATGGTACATATTACTGACCTAATCAAGTCAGGGCCTAAGGTACAATAATTTAATTTATCGTGTGTAATTTCGATGTATGCTTCGATCGGATAGCGATGTTTTTAACGCATCCGACACGACGTCTGCTACTCGCAGCTATCATGTTACTAACATTAAACACAGAATATTGAATATTTGCAAGGCACATTCTTTTAAAAATCCTGATTTTCAATTTTCATGTACATTATTCGATGCTCCAGAACATCAAAACGCGTGATAACGAAACATTGTGTTATAGCGACTTCTATGTACCGTAATGATAAATGTATATAATCAATTATATACCCTGTTTCTTGAAAATGAGAAGTCGTTATTCAAAGAAACATATCCACGATGCACAATATCTACACTAGTGACTAATATGCGCTTGATTGAGAAGTGTAAAAGTAAAGGATTAAAATGAGATCATTTTATTGCTTAAGTTCATATCTAGATTGGAGCGCCGAAGTCGCCTAAGATGACCGGTGCGGCAGCGGCTGCAACCGGGGTGCGGCAGGGGCTCAGTACCCGTATCCAGCTCCTGGATACAACAGAGCCGCGCCGCCTCCCGCCGGTCAGTGTTGCGCCGCAAATTTCATACGTTTCTGTTTCTGTCTCTGATTACAAAACCATACCCGAACTACGTTTTTCTTTAAATCTAGCTTTTCTGCAATCGCTGCAATTTTTTCTCCAGATGGACGTGGCTGAACGGCGAAGTACGCTTCGAGGCTTCTCTTCTCTGGTGCGGCGATCGACGTTCTCTTTCGCTTCTTTTCACCGGCTGGTAAAACGCTCGGTGCGTCTGGATCTCGTCTTTTATTCTTCGCCTGCGCTTCGGCTTCTTCTAACCACGCTTGTAGAATAGGTTTTAACGCAATCATGTTGTTATGGCTTAGTGTTAGACTTTCAAATCGACAAATGGTACTTTGTGATAGGGCGCCGACTCCTGGTAGTTTTAAGTTTGCGAGAGCCTTGCCCACATCCGCTTGTGTAACGCCTAATTTAATTCTTCGTTGCTTAAACCTTTCAGCAAAAGCTTCGAGTTCACGAGGATCTGTGTCTGTATCGGGATGAAGGCCAGCGGCAGGGTGTCCGAGATGTGCAGGCGGTGCGTGGGCTAGCCCGCCTGCATGATGATGATGGTTCATAACGTGGTTCATGGCACCGTAACCATGGAGTTGATGGTGAGGTGGTGCCGCTTCTCCCATAGGTGCTAAAGTGGTCATTGATGACGACGTGAGGGGGTCTAGCATGTCAAGTCCCTCCATGCCATGATGGCCCATCTGCGAAAAGAAAGGCTTTTTGAAACTCTTTTTTTATCATACTGTCAAAATCAATACGATTAAGAGGATTACTATAGATATGGGGTGACGGGCTCTTTATTGTCGTTCGCGAATTAACTTCTGTATTCATGTTAAATCAGACGTTTTATTGTAAATAACGCGGGGGGCCTGCAACAATAGCCGCACTCGGGGACGATATGGAAACATAAACAATAATCTTTGTGCAGATTTGCACTCATTCTTTATGAGAGCAAACACTTGTTATTGCATAGGAGGGTGAGTCTGTTGTGACGTTGATTGGTTGCAAGTGTTTTACCAATATGCTTACGTTGTTGTCCGGCTTTGTAGTTAAAATGGATGTTTGAAGTACTCACAATGCATGCGACGGGATCCATATGGACATACAAATGACAGTCATGATGAGATGGTTTCAACATGAATTAAAACATTTTATGTATATGAGAAGGGCAAAGATAAGAGCAGTGATACCTTTATGATTGAAACTTGCCCTCTCAATCGAGAGTCCAGTTTCGAATCACACGCACACACTGACTTTTTTAAATTTATGTACGTATTAGAAATTAGTTATCACTAATTTGCGGTGAATGGAAACATCGTGAGGTAACCTCTTGTTTCTTGAAAAAAAAGGTCTCAAAGGTGTTTAAAGTCAACCAATTTCCACTTGGCCGTTGCGGTGGACTCTGGTCTAAAACTCTCTCACACTCATTCTGAGAGAAGGCCCGTGCCTAGCAATTGTACAATAATGGGTTGGCGATGTATATGAGAAACCAATTAAATAATAGCTCATATAAAGCACGGAGACAATTTTCGATCCTAATGAGCAACAGCAGAAATAGAAGTATCTATATGCATGTCATTAACTGATCAATAGGAATGTTATTTTGTCGGCCCTCATAAAGTTCATTGACGCTATTCGCCGGATTAATCAATAAGCCCTTAAGTTAACATTGGTCACCTAACAAACATTTTTATAGCCGTCATTTGTTACAAGAAAATGATTATGTCTTGATAAAGTTGGATATATTCTCATGATATATGTTAATTGGAATATCTTCGCATCTACATTTAGCTAACTTTAAAAAAGTAAAAAATAATCATCTTTGGCCATTGCATATGCTTTTGCATAAATTTCTATCGTCGTTATCTAAACCGATATCGATAATTTAAATTATATTGTGGAGTATTTGTAACCACGTACCAATGGAATAAAGCGTGGTGATAAATAGGTACTATCAAATTGACGAAATACTTGTTGTACATTGTGACGATGATTGATGCATAACCACAATTTAGCGACCCTTATTCATTTTCAGTTCGCTACAGTATATTTCAGTCATGTTTACCACGATAATGAGTAGGTATTCTATGTGTTAATCTAGACATAAACTCTTTGGATACCAAACAGCATATCCGACCAGTACTTACTTTTTGTGTCAACGAGTTACAAACACACGTACATCACAAACTTTCGGACTTATTATATAAGTCAGATTTCTTAGTATATCTTCTAAATTCTATTTTAATATTTCGATAACTAAAACAAATCTATTTTGAAGTACAAAAAACGCTTTGAACGAATCAATTAAACATCAAATGTTTATTTGATTCGTTCAAAAAAGAGGATATACTGATTTCGAACATTTATATA
>MOOZ01001204.1:282671-311311 GCA_002930495.1 Cecropterus lyciades
ATATAATATTTATTCTTGTCCAAATAAATACATAAATTAGTTTTCTTTGTAGTAACTAATACGCGGGTGAAACCGTGGGGCGCAGCTAGTTCCGTATGTTAACTCTAAGTACAAAAAAAAACTAACGATGTAAATATTTTTATTCACCTTGCCTACTGACCAACGTTTGGGTAAATTACGGTCTTGTCCGGCTAAAACAATTGTCAATATACGCTTGGCTATTTGTCTTATTATCTAAACAGGCCGTAAGTCTTTCGCTAACAATTTTCTGTGCGGGGGTGGCGTATTAGGTGCACTGGGCCCCGGGGACCGGTAGATCACAATTACCAGATGCCCGCGTGTAGCACGTAACACTACATGCCCGTAACGGTTTGCAGTTTTTTCACCGAATTTCAAATACGATTTATACGTACGTAAATATTTTTTTACGGATTTACACTTGTGTAGTTCAATTGTTCAAATAATGGACTAGTTTTTTGGGTCTTTTATTATTCTCTGAGTGCAATCAATTACTTGATTTTTTTTATCCCCGCATAGCTATGCATCTGCCAATATACATATGTTTAATATAAAATGTTAATATAAACAATGTTGCACTCTTAGAATAAAAGAAAATTATATTCTTAAGAATATATTTATTATCTCAACTTGTCATCTGAAAATATATGTAAATTATGAATGAATGCAAAAAATCTATTTTTCAGAAATGAATGATATAAACCGATTTGAACATCTTAATGTACAAAACCGAAAATAAGAGAAAGAAATGGATAAAAGCAAGTCAGTTTAGAGTTTTATCCGATCAGGTTGATGTTATATAGGTGGCTATTATTTTTATCGAATAAAAATAAGTTAGTTAACTTGTGTTTTATATTGCAACATGTATAAATGTAAAAAAGGCATTACATTGTATGTTCTAAGTAAAGTTAAATATACAAAAAAATGCTTTGATTCCATAATTTTACATAATAAATCCAAATTTCAATTAAATAACATTGTGTTGTAGACGTAAATAAGTGGACATTTCCCGCACCGGGAATCGAACCCGGGTCTCCTGGGTTAGAGCCAAGTATCCTAGCCGCTGGACCATACGGGATTACGTTTACTCACGTAAATGATTGAACAACTACTAATTAAATATTATGAAGAATTTAAGGCTTTAAAATGTATCCTCTTTATATAACTTCCTGTATGACTAACTGCGCCCAGCGGTTTCCCTGCTACTACAAAAGAAAAAACAATCAGACGAACATCGCGTGATATTTTATATCCTATAGATTTCTTCAATAAATGGACTATTCAACACAAAAATATTATTTTAATTTGAACCAGTAGTTTCTGAGATTAGCGCGTTCATACATACAAACAAACTCTTCAGCTTCATAATATTATAATAAGTAATATTATTTATTTGTATTATATTATTTATATATATTATTATTATTTAGTAATTAGTAATGTTAGTAATTTGTATTAGTATGTTAGTATAGATTATTTTTGTTGTTGTGCTATATAAAGCACATTACAGTATTTATCTGTAAAAAATGCCCAATGAAAATGTATGCATTGAAAATATATAATTATAAAGTTTTCGTATCATCCGACATATTTTAGGGTAGGTACTTAATGAATTTGTCGTATTTTGATAATAAACAGCAACGAACTTAAATTACGAATAATTACTTGCGACAAAAACTAAAAAAAAACATGTGAAAACCGCAAAGTAAAACAGGTGCGTGGACTTCGTAAGGACCTACAATTTGTCGTGTCGCACACAGTAACAATAATACACGGGGTAATATCCATTGATGGGGCTCGGCGTATGTCATTGTGCAATAATAACCGAGCGACCCTTCCTCGTGTCATTTTCGAGTAGCTAGAGCTGTGCAATAAGAACCAGTTATCGATAAAATTACAAGTGATTTACGATGAATTGCGCTTATAAACTGTACCATCGGCCTATAATAGACTTTTCAGTTTGTAATTTAAGTTCGCGACTAACAGTAGTATTTCACCATAAGAAATTTTCCTCAGACCATGTAATATAATGATATAATATCGTATAATAAAATATGGATAAGTAACATCGCTGTTAAATTACTCGCAGCTATCACTGTGTTACGTATTGAGTGTGTTAAAATTAATGTTGTTCAATATATTTACGAATATCTTAGCAATTAATTTTCTTGCGCTTTTTATATATTTTATACAAGACGCTATTTTCAACTCAATATGTTTACTTTCTTATAGTCCCATTTTATAAAATAATGATATTTTCAGTTTAAAAATGAAACAAACAAAACTGCATTCAGCGTACGAATCACAGTCATGTTTTTATGTATATGTATGTCTATTTTTTTGGTATATGCTGCAGCCCTGCCATATCATTAGAATTGTTTCAGGTTGCAAGGTGACATAGACTAGATAATTTAAAAAAATGGCACCGTTAAATTGGTAAATATATTTGATATAACACTTTTATGTTACAATTTAGGCGACAACTAATAAAAAGCGTTAAATTTAACATATTGTTACATTTGTTACCAAAACGAAAAACCCACTGCTTAAAAGTAATGAGCTAAAACTGGTAAATAATCGTTTTTAAACAGTCGTCTTTTTTAATATTTTTACAATATTGCTGTTTATTTCGTAATTTGCCTTTCTTTTATATTATTGTGAAAAAATCTTAATTTAAGAAATAAATAAAATGTTTAAGATGTTACTTTTTATTTACCAGTTACAATTTTTCGATATCGATATTATGACTACGACTACTTCCTTAGAACATGCGATGCAATTTCAAGTGGATATTAAATAAATTATATTCCTTTAATAGTGATTTGTATCACAACGTTATGATTTGAACAAGTGGCCAAATTTATACAGGGTGTGAGGGCCACAAAGCTAGGGGGTAAGGGATGGTAACAAATTTTGTAATTAATGATAGGCACCACTCAAACGCAATAATGTACTTAAACTTAAGTATATTATTGCGTAGACATTACTGCATAGGTAAATAAAAGTGAAAATTCGCCTGTTTCTATGATCCTTAATGGATATACACACTAGTATATTATGTACATAAATTTCGTATAATCTTAAATATGAGTGAGGAGTTCAGTTAAAAATAAATGGCAATTGCACCAATTCTGGCATTTTGTAAATCAGTTGGAATAAAAAACGTCCGCCTGGTGATAGGAGTCACAACCTGCCGTAAACATATCTAAGGGATTCCTTGCGTTGCCATTCCTGGGGGCTAATGTAGCCGCCTCATATGTAAGTCACGCAAATACACATTTCCACTGAAATGCAGGAATTGCACGCTAGAAATAAGCGTATCGGTAGTAAACACCTACTGGGTACATACTGATACATACTGGTTCTGCCTTTTACAATTATGTTTATATTCCGACTTAAAAGATTTTCAGGAAGGTTCATTAACGATTCAAAAATGTACCCTTTGAAGATATCGCTAGAGAATTCTTCCCTTGTACCGGAGCCCTATACTTAGTGACCCCCTATAATACATATAGCATTCTCGTTATAACTTATGAAATATGCGCTTAGAGTAATAATTAGCATAGAGTGCAACATTGCCAACAATTTCATAAGAAACGTAGTGCTGTAACTGTTTAAAATTAGAATAGTGAATTTTGAAATGTGAAAAAACTTATTAAAGTAGAGATTCCATTTCGATTCTCTATTCTTATCCGGGATTTTAAATTGTTTACAGATAACGCCGTGACTGTAGACAGACAATGCAAAATCGAAGGCCTATAAGAAATCACCATTCCAATTACCAAAATATTAAAATAATCCGTATGAAAATAGGAAGTTAAATGAAAAAAAAAGACATAAAAGAAGACACTTAAACTTCCGTAATAAATACTTTATTCTTTTACAGATATCAATATTTATCATTAAACTAAAATAACCAGATATGATTACATTTTAAGCCGTGGAAAAAAAGCTATCACAACTACTATCATTAAACGATTTTTTACATACTGTGTAATCCCGACAATCGCGAGATTTGTCCAAATCAAACTCGAAAAGTATGGCAGCGCAAAGCAAATTCTCTCTATGCATATTCATACCACTATTCTTGAAAAATACTATATATACTAATAGAACGAAGATTTCAAGTAATTCAGAGATACTATTAGCTCTGTACTGTCCATAATAATGGTGTTCTGACTTGTGCCTAATGTTCATACCCATGTCTGCACGTTCTATACATAATTATTCTGGAGCATATGTGCAAAAGTGACGGAGGATTTTAAAGCGTGTGATTTCCACTCAAATTGGTCGTTGGGGTTGTTACACGCATCGTTTCGGTGCATAGACGTAATAATGTGATGAATAATTCCGTATGAAAACGTGATTTTTAACTACTTTAAGTTTATTGTACTTTATATTATAAAATACCTTTTCGTACATTAAAGGTAATATAAAAGTTATTATTAGACGCATTTTGTTTTTGATGATTAATATTATTATTTAGAATATAAATTAAAATAATAATAATGAATTCTGATTGTAATACCTTTTTGATTATTTATGATATACTACATACTAGTTGCCCTTCGCAGCGATCAAATTCGACCGTAATTAAACCCAAGTATTTTTTATTTTACTAAATGTTTTTATACGTATTTTCTTGTATACATTAAATTTAAAATTATTTTTTAAAATGGCATTACAGGGAAATGAGATTTATTTAAGCTAGCTGCATTTAAAAGCAATAACGTGTTGTTTGGCATACACATCTGACATATGACAATGTCAGCGTAACAAATACGTGTGTTTGTGTTTGTCAAATGTGTGGTAGTGTGTGTAATATTTTATTTATTGATTTAATGTACTTTATAAGCATTATTATAGGAACATATTAATATTATTAGTACGTTCTGTACTTCTCCTACATATAAACTACAAATGTGCCAAATTTCATACTCCTCCGTCCGCGCAATTTTTGTAAAAAGGGTTCTTAAGATTTTGCTTTACGTACTTATATATAGATTTATTATGGAGGTATTTTTATGAACTTTATCTCTTAGTAATTTATTGTTTTATGTACGTAGTATTAAAAAGTTATTAAACTTTGTTATATTAGTGAACAAATGATCCATAGTTTTATATGGTTAAACAGGGGCCCAGTGGGTTTTAAGCAACTTAGAATTGCTGTACAAACAGCCCCCGTGTGGTCCCTCGCGATTACAGTGACAATTGCTCGGCAATAGTAAAAACGCTCATATGTCGTCTATTCTCAAGGGAAACGCGTATTTTTTGTTTTCCCCCTTTCTTGTAGTTTACAGTGCAAGTTTTCCCTAATGTTTGTTTGGTGTGTTTGCTACTAGTGTAGGGAATTGAAATGGTTAGTACTGCAAATGTCCATTGAATTATTTTTTGTAAATTTAAAAATGTATTGTTTTGTTATATTTTATACTCGTACAACGTCGTCTATAAAATAATAAATACATATCTACATATAAAAACATATTAATGACTTTCAAATTTCAAAATATCTAGCATTCATAGATAGCTTAAGGATAAAAAATATTTTAAGTCGGTCGGTTTTAAAACGTTAAAAACGTTTTTCAATGACACACACACACATACTTTTTAAATTATTAATAAGGCAAATGGGCTAACTAATGGGAAGCAGTCACTGTCGCCTATGGGCAAAATAGATCGTGCAATTCAAACTTTGGATGAAGCCTCATCATTCAGTGAGTGTTGCGGTAAACCAAGAGTTATATAGGCACTAAGTCAAAGAGTTCCTAGAAATATTGTAAAGCCGACAATACAGAGAAGGAGCCTATGTTTGAAGGAGGAAAGGAGCTCATGTTAATTATTAGTAATGAAATGAAATGTATTTTTTGTGTGGCCTTACGAAGGCACTTACAAATTTACACTATCCCCGGATCGAAACATGACCACAACTGAGAAGATCCGACTCCGACTCCGATTGGACGGGTTCATCTTTTATCTTTGTATACTATATTCCTTTTTTGTTTAAACCATTTCTTTTTTTCATGGCTATAAAGGCTAGTTCCAGTAGCTTTACATTTGACGTAACACGAGGCTTGTTTGGCAACATATGCTACACTAGTATTAAATTTAATTCTTTGTTTATTAGCAGAATAACTGAACCGAATTGTAAAAATAATCACGTCGAAATACTACTTTGTCTACTACAATAATTCATTCATCTAGGGGCCACACACGCTAACATTGCACTCAAAATGTCGTAGCACTGACCTAGGAACGACTCGAATAGAGTTCTGTTAATCGATTTTGAACAGGTATATCTTTCAGCCTTAGCCTAATAACTCGGAGTTTGTTAGGTATCTATATTATCTATATGCTGAAAGGGCTATGAGTGTAGAAATCGTTTAAATTTTGTGCTTAAAGTGTTTCCTCGCACTTATTTATCTCAAAATTAGCTTGAGCCGATGAGTACTATTCCACTCACATATATATCTGCTCATAATATCGAACAAATATTTTTTTGATAGAACAGTACGCAGTTCAACTGATGGCAGTCGCCGCTGTTGCCTATGGATATCTATAATTAAACCCTACTAACATAATTGTCTTATTGAGGTTGACCATAAATGCGTTGCTAGACCTGAGACCTAAGTTGGGAAGACTTGCATAAGTATGTTTCGCTTTACGCACCCTTAAAACCATAGAACCCCAGCGCTTACCACTACGGCCGTTAGACACAAGTAGGTACAGCTTTGGTGTCTCCAAAGTTGGCTGGTGTCTGAAGGAGGTAATATATTAGCAGCTCAGTTCGGCGGTCAACGAAGATGCAAGCCTAGTGATGTGGGCATTAGTGCAACATAACCAGGATATTGGAAAACGCTCTTTTTACTGTCAGCTGATATCGTGTCATCTGTAGTAAATCGATACGAATGACGTTGTCTATAGTTGATGTCTGCAGGTGACTCTAAGCTGAGTGCCAGGAAATATTCACCTCAAGTGCCATTCGTCGTGATGATGCTGCAAAATGCGTCAATGACGATGGAATTCTCAGCGAAATTGCGTGACTTTATATATTCGATCATATACATTTGTTTTTAAAGCTCAATGCTGACGCTTGCAACGCTGAGCGAAATACGCTTCAAGTTGATCTTTCGTGGTCCACGGGTAACCACAAGGTAAATATTTCAGTGAATCGATAAACCACGCGACATTAGGTATACGTCCAATTTTTCAAGGCCACGTAATTTTGCCACTAATAGCAGCGGTTATACGATGCAAATTGCACCATCATAACGACGAACGGCGCTTGAAGCGACTTTTTCGTGGTCTTCGGACAACTACAACGAATTGCAAAACAAATGAAGGACGGCCAATTGCGACGAAACAGTGATGGACTGGATTGGATTGGACTAATTCCTAAACAAAAATCTTTAGACGATTTTGAAGCGGGCATTAGACAGAGAATAATTTATTCATGATTTTTTAGCGTTACTATATTAGTTCGTATACAACAGACATTGGCATATGCTAAAGTTTTAATCGATTTCATGGAAGTCCAGATAACCCTAGATAAAACAAAAACGCATTGAAACGTTTTTGGGATGATAATAATTTCACCTACTACGTTGCAAGCGCTAATATGTATCAGTAGATAGTAACTCATAGGCATTTTGTGGAGATTCCGGCGTATTAATAACTTGCTTGTGAATCAAATACCTGAAATTGCACCAATCGCAGTGCCTCTAGTACGAATTTATTACGTTTCTTTAACAATTATCGTTTACGTTTTAGCCAATACATTGCAATGTATACACATTTACGAGTTCGTTTTCATTCATACCTTTTTATAAACCTTTGCAATGACGGGCGAAAACGTAAACAATAATTGTTTTAAGGTAACGTATAAATTCGTATAGTATGTAAGAGCTTGACAACCAATAATGTCGCATCTAGTCAAACGTGCTCGTTGTATAGCAACGTTTATTTTAAAAGTAGATTAAACTTGGCTTTGCTCGGGTGTAATGTGTCTCTTAATACACAATCTTATACAAAATATAATACACTATGCAAATCAAAACTGATTGAAACGAACACGGAAAATACATGAAGACTGAATTTGTTTGTTCTGACAACTCAATCAATAAAGGCTCATTTACACACTATATAGCGGTACTGTGCCGGACCGGACGGAACGTGTGAATCGGCCTTAACGAACTTAAAATGGCATCCGATGGCCATAGTGGCGACTGCCATTTACATCATTAGAATTTAACAAAAAACTCGGCAATCCGAATTTTACGGATTTATATTGTCGAATGGAAATTTTTTTTTTTTTATTCTTTATTATTCAGGTAAGGATTCAATCGAGTCTACCGCACCCTTGACCGAATTATTAATATAGAAGAGATTACTCTGTAATAATCGATTTTTTTAACTATGGTTGTACTAATAATGAACCGACTATGGTGTCAAATGTGCATTATGAATATAGTGATTATTATTTAAAGATTTGACCTTATGAGATGTTTCACTTACTCTTAATATGTTTTAGTCTTATTTGCAGTTACGTACATGTTCATAGGAATATTGATATATCTTGAGTAATCATTTACCATACTTGCATTCTAAGTAATTAATTGTTTGCTACTTCTATTATAAATATAATAATCAGTTTAAATAATTCCATATAAATACATATAAGACTAAATTGGCTAAGATATTCTTATTTTACTAAGTTACTGTATTTTAGTTATTATATTTTGTTTTATTTTATGAGACAAACATTATAGTGTATAGTTATAGCATATATAGAAGATAGGGTAATCACTGAATAGGAAATATATTCTTTTATTTATTCATTCGCAATTCGCTTCGTACTAGTAAGTTGTATTAGCTTCCATAATTGACTTAGGTACCTATACAATGCTTCCAATAATCAAGTTGGTTAGGTAAATGCAGTATATCGATAAGCCACGTAATTTCCAAAATTAGATTACACCCCTGCTTATACATATTTCCTGTGTCGCTCTAAACTTTACACAGCCGCCACAAACCATAGCGTGCGTTAGGCGCTGAGGTCAGTTGATGAATTGGCAAATAGTTATAGCCTGTACGTTTTGAAGTACATTTTTGTGTTAAAATAAAAAGAAAGTATCACAAAATTTTTATTTAGATTCGATTCTTTATGGAATTCCTTTTAAGTGTCAAGAATTTCGCAATATGCTTCATATTTTATGCTAAAGTATATTATAAATATATTACTAAGTATAGGTATGTATTTTTTAATAATTTTTTTCATATACGTAGCTTGAGCTATTTCGCATTACACTTACATACATGGCTTTAATATTATATTAATAAAATAAGCGTTAAAATAACCGGAACTAACCGGGTATCCATCTGCTTGGAAAAAAATGCCTCTACTGAACCATAGAGAATCGACTTTATTAGTAACGTACAGCTATTGTATTAAAGCATCTTCACCCAACTACTGTAAAATTAAAAAAAATTACGTATGGTGAACGGGTCAAGATTGGTAGCCGTATGCGAATTGGCAGACTTCACAGAGGCTTATGGGTTATTATGACTCTTAGGTCGGACTTTACGATATCGTTCCACACCATTCAAGCGAAAGATAAATCGTTGATATTTTTTGATTTGCATAACTTATTTCTCTTACGCGGAATACACGATAACTGCCAGTTAAGTTTGGAAATAGCAATATGTAGATTCACTACATGAACATTGTTAAATATTGCTAATACCTTGCTAATAATTGCTAAAATCTATTCTGCCCTGGATTATCAAATGTAGTTCTCGTGTTCATATTTTTAGATACTTTTTACTGGTAAAAATAGGCAATCGGCATGTCTATCAAATTATGCAGGCAGTGTGAGACGAAACGAATGAAAATCTAATCCGTAACTTATAATTTGTTACTTGTGATCGACATTTCACTGTTGTAAGTTATTAACAAGTAAGCAACAAGTCATGACATAAACAGATTGAATTGGGTCATCAATCAAGTTCATAAACGCATGTAACCGTAAAAAGCTAAATCATCATTAGGTACTCATTCCAAAAAAAAATTTATTACTTATTACACTTTAAATGCAAAACAACATATTATAAGAGTAAAACGTATTCCGGAATCTTTATATAGTAGTGAAAGCCTTACGAATCTTGCATGTGACTTGTGAGTCACATTAGCGCGCCATTTTCAACCTACTTCGGAGTTTTCATTGTGAACTATCTTTGTAATGTAAACAGTATATGTTGATATACCGATAAAAATATTTGATATTTAAAATATTGGCTTTATACTTACTTCATGTGAAATTCATTAGACCACAGTAACATGAAATTAATGTAAGCATTTAAATTTTATTTGGTTTCGTTTTCAGCGAAATTAACCTTTTTAAAAACATATTTTATTGCATTCAAAAAAAATAATTAGTTAGGAGCACATTATAGTTCTGTGATTAAAACAGTGTGGAAAGCTTTACATAACAAGAAAGAGGAACTTTACTTATTAGGTATATAAAAACATAAACTTTTTAACCGACTTCGAAAAGGAGTTCTATGTTCGACGGTATGTATTTTTTGTATGTATGTTCATCGATTTTTACCCCTATTTGTGGACCGATTCTCTAAATTCTTTTTTTTATTCCAAAGAGTACAACGTGAGGTGGTCCCAAACCACCAAGAAACCAAATTAGGATCTGATGTCGGGATCTCAGGTATATTGAGACATTTGAGACATATAGTTGTCATAATTTCATGACGCTAAGCTGATGAAGAAAGGTTAAACTTTTTAATGCTAACCATTAGAGAGAGGTACCTTCCTGTGAGGTATTTTTAAATTTAAATACAATGAAAAATTTGACGTTCAACTTCTAAACCCTGATGATGGGGTACTGCAAACCTATGGCTTGGCTATGGCTGCTAGCTGCTATGGCTTCGTAGGAGCTAGACATTTGGTGCGTATGGATATATATTAAGATTGTTAAGCAGAGATTAAGATGAAAAATTTGGCTTTCAACTCTTTAACTTCATTTCAACTTCGCTTCAACTTTTTAAGCAAAAAGAGTAAGCCATTTGGTGCTTTCGGATATATATTAGATTTTTTAAGCAGATTATTAAGTAGCGGCTTAAGACGGAAAATTTGACCCTCAACTTTTCAACCCTCATCATGAGGCATTGGTACCCAATACCTAAACCATAGGAGTTAACCATTTGGTGGTGAAGATGATTGAAGAAAAACTTGATGTTCATTTCCTCGCCTTTCATGCAATAATTGACCCTAACGTATATGTAATAAGTTTTTTGAGCAGAACATACGATTAAATATTTGAGCTTCAACTCTTCAACCCTGATAATGTAGGTGTACAACTTGCTTAAAACATAGGAGTTTGGCATTTGTTGCTTACATATTTTTAACAGGTTCCTACGTAGAGACATGTGATGAAAAAATTGACTCTTATTTCTTATCGAATATCTTAAACCCTGATGGTGCAGGAGTGCTGTATATGGCTTAGGATTAGGTTGAGCTGTATCATTTATATAGGATGAATTAGGTTGGTTAGAACATTAAAGAAACCCAAAAACTAAGCGAGCAGGGCTCGGTAGCGCCCTGCAAGCGGATGCGCCCAAAAGATATGAATTCAGATGTAACCTTTATTTACCTCAATACAATTTATAAAAGTTATGGCTTATATTTAATTTTACATCTATGTTGGAAGTTGAGTTGGCGTTTTTATTACGTTTCAGTTTATGCTTTTGTGTAAATTTATATTTACAAAGCAAAACTAGTGATATTATTAAAATACAAATGTAAGTGTATAATCACTAAAAAGTGAATTTTTTTTTAACAAAAAATAGAAACCGACTTTTATGCCACAAAAAGTAGCAAATAATTGTAAATATACGTTGGGTTAGTACATACACAGTACATAGTTCTGAAGTCGGCACTCATATATTCATGGGACATAAAATTCATCGTCGTGTTCTATCGAAATATGTATGTTGAGCGCCGACTGCGCGACTATGTACTATGTACTGTGTAAGTACTAACCCAACATATATTTAAATTATTTTCTACTTTTTTGTGGCATAGAAGTCGGTTTCCATTATTTGTTTTTTTTTTAATAGTTGATTTTTATGTGCGTTTAGATGCGTGTGTATATGCAAGCACGCAAGTGTGTGTCGGGTGTAAAAGTTGTAAAAAAAATCAGATTAAAAAGAATGAAAATGAAATGAAGTAAAAATGGAAAAAGAAACCGACTCTATGAAAAACATTTAAAAAGCAAAAATGATAGGCATGTGGGCGGCCCATTAAATTTTACAACACTAGTAATGCTTCGAAATAAGCGTCGTCGCATCGAAAAACTGCTAAATTACTAAATTAACACTACAGATAGTAGACTACTCGAACTAGTAATATTTTTATGAGTTTATAATCTAAATTTTGCGAGCTTGTATCGCTAAACAAGCTGTTTATTAAACGTCCAGCTCAGCCTGGTATTAATTACCAATTCCGATTGGCTTTTAGTGAAACGGACTAACTGCAATATGATCTCGGAATCTCACTTTACTCAAGCTCCCCGATCATTGCACCACCCTAAAGCATTCCAATTTAATGGAAATGTACATTCCGAATCATAACATAGAGGTATGGAGATTAATTCATTAACCATTGAACTATGTAAATGTCAATATATACTTGCAGGAACTACGTATATACTTGTTATAACATGTTAAGTTGCTTTTGCAAAGCAAATTTGATTCAGATTTATGTTGCACTAACTGCAGACATGAAACATTTTCATTTTCAGATTCATATTTACGTTATTTAGGTGTATTCTAGCGTGATGCGGTTCATGCGCTTTGGTGGAAGGGTGTGGTTGCCGGTTTTCATGAGGCGATTATCTTAGACCTTGGGAGTAGACCGTATCTGTGATTGATTTCAGACACAACCCGTGTCCTATATGAAGTTGCTTACAGATGTCCATGGTCGGCAGTAACCACTTATCAGGTGGACTGCATGGTCGTTTACCATCCATCCATAATCGTTATTTGTACAGCTGACAAATATAAGCTGTTTTAATACTCTGCTAAATATTAATAAATCCTTGCCGTAAAGTACTAAAAAAGTTTGAAACAACGTATTGATAAAGCAAGATTGTGTTTCCTTACTAATACGACATAAAAAGCCATAGAATTCACAAAACGTAATTTTATCCGAAACGAGCCCAACAGATGTTTTATACAGATTAGAGACATATACGGGACCCCAAACGGCCGTGGCGTTTGGGTACCGTGGGCAATAAAGTACGCATTACGCGGGTTGGGACCCTCAAACGCTAGAGGGGAGTTCGAGAAAACAAGAAAGTTTCTATTGTATTAGGCAATAACATTTGCTAACCAAACTAGTTCTGTGTATCCTAAGAAAATTTACATTCTTATACGAGGAATTAACTTTTTGACTTTTAAATATTGTATAGGTTAACTTGAATGACATCGCGTGTGTAACGGAAATAACATCTATCAAAATATCTAAATTTACGCATATTCTTTGGATTCAATCTATTATTAGTCAAAAAAATATTGAATATCTACTACGAGAGCTGAAAAATGCTAGATAAGTATTCATACAATTAAAGCAATAAATTAGGTATTTATTCATTCGAGTACAGTTTTAAATTTTACTCCGTGAGCTCGTAGCGGACCCTAAACAAGTCAGCAATAATGCGCAATACAAAGCAGTAGGGCGGGGATCACAATCGACTACAATACATCGAATAGTGCATAAAATTACCTCATTTTTATAGCAAAGCGCGTATATTTCTTACATGTTACAGCCCTCCTCGTTACCCCACGTTCGCCAACTCCCAAAGGAGGGAACCCTCTTCGAGCCACCGATATAGGAGGACTAAAAGATTTTCCAAGGTGTATGGGGCATACAGAAATGCATTTACTCTTATTATTATTATTTATGTCACAGCGGAGGCGCGGAGCGTACCAATTTTGCAACAATTTTACGAGTGCGTTTTAGTTTTATCGTCCCGGAATTCGATTGGTATGATTGGTATGGATTTTTTTGAATACGGACTGTAGAATGTTAAAATATTGTTAGATATACGAGGGGCGGAACGATTTGTGTAGTCGTTTTAGTTGATTTGAATTATTCTGTTACATGTAATTGTCTTTTATACAGCTTTTATATGTTTTATATTATTTTATACGTTTATGAACTAAGAAAATAATGATATAAGTTTAAGTTAAAATTTTTGTTACTTTGCTATAATAGAAATCAAATATGTATTTTTGCTCTGCCCAATAATATACATTACTTATTGTATACATTACTTATGTCGAAACCAATCTTTCTTTATCACATAGTTACCCTAGGCAGTTCAGTAAATGTCGCATTAGACGCTACGCTTGAATATCATTCAGGCCAATAGTTGAACGGCACCATTTAAAACAAATAAGGCTTTAGATTAAAGGGTCAATTAAGTTAGTCGGCTGCAACATATTCACTTATGAAGAACAACAGTATATTTCGTGGTAAACATTAGAAAGATTAAACTGTATGATTTGATATCAATACTTTTGTATTCCTAACATTCAAACTATGCACAATTTGTCTGAATTAGTTGTATATTAAGCTCAAATAGGTATTTTTAATGAATTTATTAAAGAGTTCTTTTATTTGCACTTCGTTTTTTGTTTCTCTGTGTGGATAGTTGTTGTCTACATTGTTTTCGCATTACAGGGCCGTCAAGGTACGATAAAATGACTCTGCACATATACTTCTGCATATCACACAAGAATAAAAGCGAAATCTCATATTCCTGCTAAACACAACACAAAACTGCAATGCAAGCCTGTGTGTAACGTCTATGAGGGACCTAAACTAGGTTTATGTAAGGTATTGTGCGAGTATAATCATTACGGTGGTTTAACATGATACCTGGTTCTGTGGAATCTATCTTTAGCGCAGTGTGGGAGCAGATACCGAAATGATTAAAATTAGATAAGAATGTACATAACCATTAAACATTGTGATACAATTTCGCTCCCAAACAATTATTATCGAAGTAGTAGACCAGCATGCACCCCACATGATGGTAAGTGGACATCTCTCATCAAGCCCAGAAAGAATTAGAGGTCCTATTATTCCTTAGATGCCTTGGTACCCCTGAGGACTAAGTCAAATTGCCTTTTTGTAAGTGTCGTCCTTACCAATCCCTTGAAACCAGAATAAAGTATTGTTTAAAACTATTCTTCAAGAAAGAAGCATATTTATTGGTGGTACCCTCGGATTCGAACGACATTTAATACTAAACTAACCTAACTTCAAGAGACTAAAACAGATTAGCAAAGTTTCGTTCTTAAACAAATAAAATCAACGTCGAGTTTTATTACAAACTACCATAAGTCGATCTATGGACACAATTATTTGCGGTCACCTGATGTGGTCTGGCGTTGTGTGGTGGTGGTCCTCCGACGCCGTGGTGATATACCATATCGTGCTTCAGTTGAGGGAGCGGCGGCCCGGGCTGCGGTCCTGACTGGTGCTTGCTGATGTCTACTGCTGCTAGGGCTTCTGCTCGACTGAGAAGACCGTCGTTTAGGCCCCCGAATATATCGCCCTGATGAACATAATGAATTGTTAATACTTGGATTAAAAATGAAATTTATGTACTTGAAGTACGTTAGTTAAATTTTTGGACGAAAAGAGCCTCTATAATTTCAAGCGTTTTTTACCAGCCTTGTTGGTTCGTTACTTACACACACTAAAATAGGGTTAAATCTTGCAACTTAATTGTATTTTTATTTTATATTTTCTTTTATTCTATAATTTAACATCAACCCCTAAAATTTTGTATATAGCATTTTGCAGCTTTGAGACGTCACGGACTAATTACATGTTATGTTCCCACAGTTGCATGATATGGATTATGAGACAAAAGAGTTTACTGACAAGCTCGTTATCAAAAACTTTTTTTAGATTATAAGATTACCATTTGGTTTATAATGCTAAATTTTTTCTTCTATTAAAAATAAAAATAAATAATATGTAATATTTGAAATGTAGGCCTTATATTTAGAAGTTTTTAATTCACTCTTAGTTAAGGCGACATGTTATGTATCATATAAAAACGATAAAAGCATAGTAAACTTTTAATACATTGTAAAATAATAATGGAAATATTAAAAGCATATGTTTTACGGAACATTGCATTTTCAACACATATAAAATCTAAGGATGTAGTCACATACCTACATTTTCACGACCCGATATTAAATATGATTAAAATCTCCTTAGTTTACATTCCGTTTGGTCAGTAAATACGTAGTTATTTGACAGAACGGTAGAGGAATTTCATGAAAACAAAATTCGTATATTAAATTTGGCCATAACAAATGCTAAGATTAAAAGAGGTAGTTCAAAGGGGCAACGCTAATTCGCGAGACGTAATACGTAGCCACATCAAATAGTCATGTTGGTTCAACCGACGGGCCGCGGACAGGGGTTTTTCCCGGATTACTTTAAATTATTTATGAGTGACTCTGACCTCGAGTTCCTTCGTAACTCGTTACTCGGTTCCTCGACTCACCCGGACCCACTCCGACAGATGCCTCGCGCGCGTCCTGACTCTCAAACAGCCAGTTTTATAGATCCAGAGACCACTTTTAAAGTGATAGTTTCTGTTTTCGATTTACCGGTGGTACACACGTTTGCGGGTCTCGCCGACGTCCCTCTCGAAAACGTTGTTTGCATCCAAATTGTCTATTTCAAATTGATTTCTTTCCTATTTACAAAGGCGAATATTGTGTGCGATGATAGAAGAAAGATAGGAAATAGGATCAACGTTCGCAGGTTTGTTTTTATTTATCATTTGTTTTTACGTTAAGGTTATTAGAATTTAATAATTACCTAATAATAAGGTAATGTTACGGAAAAAAAACACACGATGTTACGTTAGGTTATCAAAATTTAATACCTAACTAACATACAGTGGTGTTATACGTATTAAAAAGATACAATGTTAGTCGAAATCCGGTTCTATATATATTCATTAATTTAATTTTTGTTAAAGGATAATTATTAATTAAATAACAAAACAGATTAAATTCAATCAAAAAACAAGTACACTCTATCCACGGGGCTAAGTGTAAATTACTGTCAGTCGCCTTAATCCCCAACGCAATAAAAAATCGCGACAATCGAACGTGGGAACAAAAGCTTGCCCCTACACCCTTCACGAACCATTAGCATCGAGTTACTGTTGCGAACTCAACTCCCGCCTCTCTAATTGTAATTGCTAAACAATATGAGATACATAATAATTTGCCCGAGCGACCCGGGGCGCCGGATTGAGCGTGAAATTAGAATGAGTCATTTATCTTTGTTTTAAACAAGCGATGTTGCAGGTAATCATCGCGGCTTTTAAACTTTTTGTTTCCAATCTCTGGAATGATAAATATTTGTTTAAGCGCTCGAAAGTTTTGATGGTATAACTGAATACTGGCTTAGAAATAACCTTCATAAATCACAAGATAACGAAATAAACACGATCTGTGTTCACCTACTACCTATCACTTCGGATTACAAAACCTAGCCGCACACCATGACTAGTTCATTATTTAGGATCCGTATTCACAAACATCGAACTACCATTGCAGGATTCAGCGCTGAGGGATTACTTAAAAACCCTCACGGACGAACACCATGCAAAGCGGACCGACGCAAAAGCACGCTACAGTCCCTACAGCGGTGAAATAATCCATTACTATTATTACTCATCAACGTTCTCATTTTAGGGTTAACTGGCGACATCTTCTGATCCCCTGATACATCTGTGCCGTGATGCCAGTATCAAGTGTCAGAGAGACGTCAATCTGAGGGTGAGGGTCTTTGCTCGATTAGCCGGATATACCGAGCCCATTGCATACGATTGAGTATGCCAGATAATTATTTAGCAGCATAAAATGTTAATAGATATTTCGATAAACTCAAAGGGCGCAGATAAAGTCAAATAGAATATAGTATCACTACTTACGCTGTGATTTGATTGCGGCAATTCCATTATAATTGCATTAACTTCAATATGCCGTTTGAATTTTATTAATATAATATTATTCTTCGTCAAAAAGTCAGTTAAAAATAAACATAGGTATGTTTTTTATAGTAATGATTCTAAATGTAAAATTGATTCAAATAAGCGTTAAATATACCAGACAGATGAAGGTTATTAACGGGGAATAAAATATGTATTTTGAAACTATGATACCCAATCGGTAATGCGCTTAAAGGATTCAGTTGCCACAACTACCCTAATTTTATTTAAAAAGGCTTTTGTAAAACGTCATTTATACATCAGATGTAATCGAAACCACTGCACCCACACTAATTCTATATTAGAAAACCACATAATTACAGATGCTATGTGTAAATGTCACTCAACTCGGATAAAACCGCGGGCTTGGCTGTTTATCTATAAAATATTTTTACAGAGACTAGTATCGGAGGTACTCGTTGCCACTGCAAGCGGTCGACCTCTGTACTGGCACATATCTACTATCGTATTAAAGATTAAGAATACACTGACAATAGCTACCTTCGTGACTAGCGTGACCACGTGGCTGTAATCATATTTCAATATTTTTGTAGGAATTGGTTGCCACACCGTGATTCACTGACATATCACGATATCTTTGTAAGTTCATATTAATTGAATTTTTTTACCAGATTTTCCAATTGAAACGTAACAGGTGTTAAAATGTCAGGTTTTTGGAATTGAAATGCTATTAAAGCAGCTGAACTTTATTAATAAAATATTACCCTATTCAGTTCTATATCCGGGTATTCCTCTATAATATGGAAAAGCGGAAGAATATTTTTATCTACGTATCTCTATTATAAAGTTTAGGACATATTAGTACTTAATTTGTCCTAAATATGTAATACTAAATATGTGTTTTTCTTGAATATATCCTCTATGACATTTATTACTCATTCTTACTTATTTGTTCCAGGAACAATTTAAAAGATATTTCAAATAATTTATTAATTAAATGACTAAAAATTTCATAATATTTTCGCTCGCTCGCTTATCCATAATAAGCGTTAACAAAACGTTGGAAGCGATTTACCTTATCTTCAATGCTTTTTAATTTGTATGTAAAATGTAGCTTACAAAAAATATCGTATTAAATTAACAAAGTATTTTATGTTTGACTAAATGACTAAATTCTGGATACATGGTTTGAATTATTTGTCATTGTAATAATATTAAAACTTTTAAATTATTCCTCATATCTAGCCACCATATCCCACAAATAAGCAGTCCTGGTTTTTTTTTCTAAAATAGACTATTACATGATAAATTACTATTGCTCTTTTTGTTAATTATTATTTTCAGTTCTTAATTAATTATTTTAATTAAAAACGGATAAATTATGGACTTTACCAAAAGCAAGCAAACCGTAGAAGATTTACAAGCGAGCCCTTTAAATCACCTGCCTGTAATCGATTCTCCGAAAGACAATACATACTAAACTTATCTACAATACCACTTCTATCGAAGGCTTGCACTAAAAGTGGGTTTATAAAATATTAAGCGTTTATAAAATATTTAACCCACTCATCTTTAACCTGTCATATTGCCTTCATAACGCTGACACCTTACAATTATAAACCTTTTAATACGAATATTTAATTTTAAACAAAGAAAATCGATATAAGTATGTATTTATCTGCATGCGGTTTTAAAAAGGTTTTTGCAGTAAATATTCCAGTGAGTCAAATAATAAAAATACAGAATCATTTAATAAGCGACCGAAATATTGGACGAAACAATAATAAATTCGACAGATGATGGGTCTATTTTGAGACGTATTCAGAATTTCAATATTCCAATTTCATTATTTGTATTGGATGTCTATTTTAAAGCAGACATTGGCAAACAAAGGATTGATTTTATACTGAGAAGAATAAAATATACAGATCAATGGTTTGAGCAGTTTTTATTATGAATTGATCGTGTCATTTCAATTAATTAATTTCAAAGAAATATTGCTCTAACTTCCTACGTAAATAAACCAAATAATTAAGAAACATTAATTTAAAGCTTGCCTTTGTTTTTATTCCTTATACCTATATAATGAGAACGTAGACATCAGCTAAAGTAATAAAATGAAAAAATTACTCTTGCAATTATTTTTTCTTAATTGTTGTTTATTTTAAAATAACATTTAGTTACTTAGATATCTCTAAAAACAATAGTCATTTTACCCAAATAAATTAAATTTAGTTACGTAATTTAGTTTCGTTTCATCGAAACTTAAATATTAATGTATTGTAGAATTTATTATGTATTAGAACATGTAACATTGGAATTGAATTTAAGCAACATCGACTGAAATCTAGTCGCCCAAGTACGAAGATAGATATATACAAATATTGAAATTTAATATTTAATAGAAAAAATATTTAGAAGTAAAACAATACCTATATAATCCACTTACCTTACAATAGAATTAAGTACGTAACTAACTACGTTGAATAACTTTATTCCAGTGAAAGACAAGAAATTACATGCTTCGCAGTCTACAGCTACTGCTACATTCTAATAAAATTGGTGATAATTGCTCTAAACTTAGCGTATTTAATTAGTTCCCTGTAGTTTCCGCTCGTAGCTTTCGCATTATTGATTCCTAATTACGACTCGTCGACACTGACGGCCGCGTAACGACTCGACTGAGGTAAATAACTTACCATGTTTATTTACCCTCATACCCTACTCGAGCTACAGTTTTACGTATTTAAGCACCTACACTAAAAAGCAAAATAAAAACCAAAACATGCTTATTGATTGAATGAAATAAAATAGTTTTACATAATTTACAATTATTTAAATTTTTAAGACAACATTATAATACGTGTGGATGTAAAAAAGCGTCGAGACATGCGAAGAATAGGGTAAACACATGCATAATAAATCTAGTTCGTCCTCGCCAATCGCTCGGCTAAATGTTAAATTTGGTTTTAAAATCTTTGGCCAAAGATGACGCAGAGCCAATCGCTTTGCTGTTATTTATTACATTGATATCGCTTTACCATCGTAACTATCAAGGCGACTAAAGACATTAATTAGTAAATTGAGCACCGAAAATGAACTTACATTATGTCTTGGCGACCACGAGTTGCACATCAACGACGCATCCTCCAGAATACGGCTCTGCAAAGGAAAATCCTTGCTTGTTTAAAGTACAATATTGTATCATGCAACTGTCATAAAAACCTTCTTCTGTGAACTTCATACATCTGGCCGACGTCAAGGATGATACAGAAATTATTTTAAATTTTATTTTAATGTCACATGAATGATTTAATATGGATTATATTTTTATTACAATTGATAAAAATCAACCCTATACTAATATTACAAAGCAAAAGTGTTTGTTGTTTGGTCGAAATAATATTTTTGAGTTTAATAGTCCATTTATCGAGGAAGGTTATATAACATCACGATATGTTTGTTTGTTTTTTTCTTATGTATGTATGTAACAGTCAGTTAAAATACCTATCTAATAATCGGACCTAACCTAGGCTAAATGTAAACAAACATGTGACGTAATATTTAATGTTATGATTAAGACCATTTTCCCAATTGCCTTCAAGCCGTCGTCTATTCGTCGTAGCGATATTGAAACATAGAAAGTTTATTTGAATGAATATTTCAGTATAACAAAATTATGTTTAAACAATTTTATTCGGTCACCTTCACCGTGGTACTTAATTCCGTCGCGTGACTAAGCTCGTTATGTTTTATTTGTTTTGTTATGAAGATAATACAAATAATTCTACTATAATTGCTTCTTAGGAACACACAGAACATTATGTGCATACTGTTTCTATTTACGGCTTGCAACAAATGCAATAACCAATGTTACAATTATCATGTAAGTTGAATATTAGTCGGTCTTTAAGTGGCGATGTAGTTTGTTAAGTCCGACGTACCAACCACGCCTTCTTTAGATTAATGAATATTCAAGAAGCCTAACGTTTCTGTAAACATCAGTTAACCTACTCTTTGTTGGTCCGCTTAACTGAGTATTTATTGAAGTTAACAACGTAAATTACCTTTAAATGTGTATTTTATAGTTCCTTACAGATATTAAGTCTTTTTAGGTGTACATAAGTCCTATACTGATGAAATGCTTAATTGTTAAGTATTGCCCTATTTTTGCCGCAGCCACCTAACTAATTTAACTATTCAATTAACAGCATAGCTTCTTCACTAAATAGTGAAATTCAACTGGTTTCTTATTTTTCCTGAATAGGTTAGATCGATAACGTTTGACTGCGTAGCCTATTATTGATGTATGCAATTACATTAAGGGTAATTTTGTTTTTGTATTAGCTCTGAATTTACTAGAATTTGACACACTCGCTGGTAGGATCCTACCGTGCCCTGCTCGCATAGATTTAGGCTAACCAATCCTATACCATTTCTTACACTCATGTGTAAAGAGGCTCTTATAGGATTGGCGGAACTACGCGCACAGGACGTGGCAGTGCCTTGCTTCCGGGTGGGTCCAATTTAGACTGAACTGATTTCTCCTATTAAGTATATATAGGTCAGAGAGATTTCACCTTTTTTACACATGATCACCTTATCTTATTAATAGCCTAAACATCAGGCAACGAGTATAATAATGTTTTGTTAGATGATGCGCTGAATATAATAGAAATAAAATAGGAAGCTTTTGATTAGCGCCGATTAGTACAAAAGCTAGGATGATAATTCATGGGCTAATTAAGCTGATTGGCTTCGACATATCAATCCAACGTTAAAATGGATTGCACAAATATACATTGTTTTTAATACTTTTTAATACTCGATATACACATTGTTTTTATCGAGATATTTATATTTAATTGATGTATTATTAGAAGTATTTCTATAAATACTATTTACCATTTTAACAACTTTTAAACGTTATTAAATTAAAAAGCAATATGATTAATCGCTTGAATAAGTAGAAATTGTGTTAATATAAAGTTCAAACAACTTAAATAACATTTGCAAGGCTATCATAATATCGCTCTAGACTCCAACCGGATGCAACTCGGGTTTTTCATTTCACTTCCCGCTAAGAGCCCTAGCGGAACGCAGATTGTCGAAATTGTCGACACAGTTTTATTGCATATTATTGTCGCTCAGTGTTCGAATATATAAAGGTGAAATAAATTCTGGTTTATTCAGATGCTGCACTGCAATAACACAGTTGTTGAATGATGTGCATTTCATCATCATGATGATTTAGAGTATGATGAATTACCTTATATGGGTTCCGTTTTAAATGTAGGCTTAGACCAGTCTGAAGCGTGAATATTCATAGCCAGTAATGACCATTATTATTTTGATTGGGTACTTGTAAAAGGTAAAAGATTGAATATTTTTACCCTTATCTGCTGCAGATAAAGTAACGATCATCGGTTATACCCTACCAGAGGATTCTCCGATATATGGTTACATCGCTAGCAGACTAGCAGACCAGTTGACAAGTTGGTAACAGTTGTTAGTAGAGGGTATGGTAAAAGGCAACTCGCGACCGATTTAACGATGGTGTAACCAAATAGCTACCCTCACCGGCCTAAGAAAAACTGAAAACCAGACAAACTGGAGGAGAACAATACGTAAAGATCAAGGTCGCGTAACTTGTGTGTGACAGACGTGTTATTGCAATTCTAAGCAAAAATATATCGTATACTGTGTTATTATTGTTGTTTTTGCCGTTTGTTTTACATCAATCGATTCAGGAAACCGTGAACTACAAAACTGTGCAAATATTGTGACCAAATATAGTAAAACGAAGTGTTAAAAACAATAATACTAGTTTTCTAAGTTTAAGATGTGCTTTTATGGTCTGGACCTTCAGCAATGATGAAACTAGAAAAAGAAGACTTACATTTACGAATTATAAGGTAACTTTATCGAACTAAACAATTTAATAACATAATGACAAATTACTTCGTAAACGATACCAGCATAATTTTATTTAATATAAAGGTAAACAACGTAACCCGGGCACACTATTTACCTAAATTCTAATGAAATATTCATACTTGTGCCCAGTCTATTTAGTTAACTCGTCGAAATGACGAAAAAAGTTTTCAAATAATACCGTTACTTTGACAAAACGATGACTTAAAACATAAATTCATAAAATTATCTTTGATACCTGATTTGGAATATATTTCATCTAAAGGTTATTTAAAAAATTACGTATTATATCAAAGCATTTTATTATTATTTCATTTATATCTGTCAAAATATAATTTTGCATTTAACAGTTTCAACTCATTTTTCATACAATTCGAAAACATTTTTCATATTTAAATCTCAAACTAAGTCTATATATAAGATTTTTCTTTAACAAAAATAATAAACTTATTTTATATGTAGTTCATAGCTATTCTTCTTCCATGAATACTGTAATTTTCTATACGAACTAGCAATCATTTGAATGACAGTATGCTCATTGTGATTTCAAACGTGTTTACGTAACTGTCCATGTTTCTAAAGGATTAAAGCGAATAAATATTACTTATATTAAAAATACATAAGGTCACCATGACCGCATTCTAAATCGATTAAAGATAGAAGAGATTGATTCTTTAGATAACCTGTTACTTTTATTCACGAAGCTGAAATTTGATTTTAATTAATTTCTACATATTTCCATAATCAATATTCCATTTGCGTACCCGAAAATCGTCAGTGGAAAATATGAGAGCGTCCAGAGCTCACTGTGACATCTTCCGCCCGGCTCCGCTTCTAGTCGTATAAATAATTAATTCTTAGCCCTTTGCCGCGCCTGTTAAATGGCGTGACTAAATAAGGGAGGGTCGGTCCTCCCCCGCCGACCCTTCGAGCTCTCCCTCCTCGAGGCCGCTGAAAACTTTTAATACTGAACGTTTGTTTTGGGATAATTTTGAGTGGTGTACGCTCAAGTTGCCTTAGTTTATATATTCGGACTATGTTGGTATTACCGAGCCTTCCATCTACTGGTTTCCTAGAAACATTACACGGTTTTAGTCCCGTCAACATATCGATTATTTGATTATTTTCTACTAAATCAGAAATATCCTGATAGTTATTGTAGTTGGCTAAATGTGTTTATTTTCTTGTCACAGTATTTGATTATTGTGGAGTAATCGAATACTACTAAAATATATCTTTATGATCTATTATATACTAGATATATTTTAAAATATAAAACAGTTAATCATAAATATATCAATTGGATGCTGATTCAATACGATTGTCGTAGTTAAAAATTTATTAGGCAATAAAATATCTGAAGTAAATAAAATACGTAAGTTTTATAACTTTATAATTTGTATTATGGTCCGATTTTAAAATTCTCTTTGTATTAATGTTAGTATGGCATATCTACTTATCAATTTTATTAACATCTGCCACGTATGTTCGAGACACCTGTACCGTTTCACACAAAGTAGGAAGTTTCAGCTGTAAAAAATACTCTAAGCACTCACGCCCATTCCCCGCAATTACACCGACATAATCGTATCCAAAGTACCTAAGAACTTCGAACAATCTTACCTAAATCATGAGAGAATGAGCCTTAAATTTGTCGTAGAGTTTTAAGGCTTTGACTGAGCGAGACGGAGCTAGTAATGATGAGTGAGGAAGGAGAGGGACAACTAACCGGAGATTATGGTAATGACGATAAAAATACCCAATGAGGGTGGCGGTACTTAGAAGCAATTTAAAGATATTGTATTTAATGTTTCGGAGAGGAGTTGTTTTGGGGGCGTTGTCGAGCCTTGGGGGTGCGGGCCTGTAAAAGACTCGAATGCGAGCTGGATTTTGTGAATTGATAATTGGGTGCACTCTATTGGCAGTTTCCAGTGAGGTTTTGCGTGGACGCTTTATGGATTTTTGTTTTAAAAATCCAACTACACCAATGGAGTGCACGTTTGGATATTTTTTCGCTAACATTTTCATAATACAAGTAGAACCAGTGTAATTCAACCGGGGAGGTACCACCGCCACACCTATTCCTAATGTAAAGTAGTTTGCGTTTCGGTGGAAATGTGTGGCTGCCGGCTCACTTATGTATGAGGCGACCACCTTAGTTCGGAAGTAGCAACGAATCTTTAATCGACTTTGGATAGAAACCCTGTTCTACCCGAAGTGACCATATGCCATCAGCTAGACCGCATGCTCGTTTGCTAATTCAGTCTGATAAAAAAAAAAATAACACCCACGCAGTAAAGTTTAAACGTGTATCCCTAGAAAGTATAATTTTAGAATGATTGTTTTATTTATACAACTAGTAATATACCTCTACTTTCATGATGGGTACTTTAATAGCCAATATTGCTAGGGAGGAAAAGGAAACAAAATATATCTAAAAACATTGTCGTACCTAAGAGTCTTGCTTATTCTCATTGAAAAAACCCTTACGGATTTTTTAAAATGAAAATAAGCTAAACAATTTCATCGATTTAACATTTCATACTTTACCACCAGTACGATAGTCGAAATATTAGGAAGCAACAGACCACGTATGTCATAAAAAAATGTATGAACATAATGCATTTCTATAACGCTCACAAATATTTTATGAGCGCAAGAAAAAAGTGATGGGTAGAGGTTTCAGGGGACGTGTGATTAAGAGAATTAACTTGATATTATACCTAATACAAGTTAGTTCAAATATGAACGTTCCTAAATGAATGTGATTACAATGAAGTTACCGTTAAAATGCAATAATGTCGACCCATTGGTCATTTAATAACATTTGTGAAGCTAAGGGCTTGTTTACATTACATCGACCCGACAGTTTTACATTTATTAGACCGACAATTGGTTTACACGAACGTATATCACACTTGTTTTATGTGGAAAGGAATTTTGCCGCATTTTTCCAACTAGTTAGCAAAGATTTTTATGAAACCTAGACGTAATTAAAATAATTTCATTTCATTTTAGTTTACAATATAGTATATAATACTATATTATGTTTATATTTCACAATATCTATTTATTTAACAATACAAATTCCTATTCCTTACATTTAAGGACATTCTCGAATAAATCGAAGATTTATTTCTACACTAAATAGCATAATATTTGAGTAATCACCACAATTGTTATTGACACTTCACCATGAATAAATTACGAGATTGTTTATTAAATATAGGTAGGCTATCGGAATACGTAGGAAGCTGAAATAAATTGTTTCAATTATTCTATTTGCGGCGACCCATCGAGCCGTGAATTCGCCGTAATAGGGAGGCATGGAGTTTCTGCAAATAACTGGTTGCATTAGCGGAGGCTGTAACAATAACCGTTACACGTTAATTGTTATTGCCTATGGGCCTGTTACTTAGCGGTAGGTAAGATTTTAACGGGGCAGATGGAGGCCTTTCCTTATCCACTTACCCGGAAGCAAGAAGCTTTTATGTCTCGACTTTACCTTATGTTTCCACTTTACGTGCACTTCTAAGGTTTGTATAATTATCTATTATTATTTTGAAAGTAACAAAATATTAACTAACTATTTTAAAAATTAAATGCATGAAAAATATAAAGTCTTGAATGTAAAAAGAAACAAATAGCCAAATTAAATATAAAAAGCTGCATCGAAATTGCTGTCCCTTCTAAGCGTATAAAAAAGTAATGCGCCTAAATCTATTTCGAGTAAAAATAATGTCAAAATTTCATTTTATATACTTTTTGGAGATAGTTTAAGTGGATAAAAATCAATAAACGATTCTATGTCTGTTTTTTTGGGTGGTGTGGTATTATCAGTTCATATAATCTATCAGTTCACTTATATAGTTGTTATAGTGTGTCCATTGCCTCAGGCCCTTAATCAACCTTTAAAGTCTAGTACTATACTATTTGAATTCACACGCCACAGTCTCGTCTTACCTACATGTCTCACACTGTTTTAAAACACTTAAATCAGGAAGTCTACCAATATATGTAGTGTTTGTAGTGTTTCACAGTCCAATATGATAAATAACATTATGTTCTATTCATTCATTTCCATTTAATTGATTTCACACGACAATTACTTAGATCTATAAAAATGAACGGAATAAACGAACTTATAGGGGTGCCATTTTTCCATTAACCTACGAAACTCTAAATATTGGTGCTTAAACAAGAAATTATTATGAAAACAAAAGACCCGACTGCTAGAACTGAAATGGGCAGCTGGGATTTTTCGTAATAATAATATTGTAATATTAATATAAATGGAGCAGTTATAGCCTAATGGTTGAAACTCTCTCAATCGAAATCGTGCGTATTAGAAATTAATTATCACTACTTTACGATGAAGGAAAACATCGTGACCTTGGCCAGCGCGGTGTACTATAGCCTAAAACTATCTCATTCTGAGACAAGACCCATGCCCAGCAGTGGGACAATAATGAATTGACGATGTGATTAATATAAATGTAATTTTACGATCTTTTCAGGTTTCGTCATTAAAAATATATGTGTTCATATTATATACATTAAAGTATATGTCTATTATATGTATATTTTTGGAATGTTCGATTTACTAACTTTTATTTGAAAATC
>MOOZ01001204.1:311762-331863 GCA_002930495.1 Cecropterus lyciades
GGAAAACATCGTGACGAAACCTGCACACCTAAGAGTTCTCTACAAAAAAAATCTCAAAGGTGTGTGAAGTTTACCAATTCGCACTTGGCCAGCGCGGTGTACTATAGCCTAAAACTATCTCATTCTGAGACAAGACCCATGCCCAGCAGTGGGACAATCATGAATTGACGATGTGATTAATATAAATGTAATTTTGCGATCTTTTCAGGTTTCGTCATTAAAAATATATGTGTTCATATTATATACATGAAAGTATATGTCTATTATATGTATATTTTTGGAATGTTCGATTTACTAACTTTTATTTGAAAATCGTTCCTGCCCTTTTTTTAATTATTTACAGGCGCTATATTTTAAATTATACTTATAGCCTATGTCACTCTGCGAACAGAGATGAAGGCCATGGCCCACATGGCCTTCATCTCTGCAGCCCTGCAGTGCATGCCAAATAAATGGACATACAAGCATACATACAAACGCTCGAAAAACATTATCCTCTTTCTGACGTAGTCGGGTAAATACGACAAAAACTTTTCAAAATTGTGGAAATAGTACGCGGTATGATATTCATCTATTATCGTCTTCCTCCTGACATTTACACATATAGTGGGTTCTGTTCTCTTCTTCTTTCTTTCTATCTTTCTTCTACGTTTTTGCCCATACATTGTAATATAAAATGTCCTGTTACGTTTTAATTTTGCAATGTACTTTGCGGTAATAGTAGTATATTGCGAAAACGCAAATTGCTTTGAGGAAATGTAATAAACTCGTAATAAAGATACTACTGTTTACTAATTTAACATAAACGAATATAATAAAAGCCTTTAACTGCTTATAATATTCTTACTTTTTCCCTACTCTAGGTTTATTTCATATAAGCTCTTTGTACTTTACTTATTCAAGTTTTTATAAGTCGTTAACATTGCTAGCTCTCTAATTTTCATGCAGTAAATTGAGCCTTTGTTTCAAAAATAAAAGGACAGAAATAAGTCTGTCATTTTAGTTCTATTTTCGTAAATACGATTCTTCATACGTTGTCACTTACTTTGTTACATCGTAAATTTTGTATTTCTTATAATGAACTAGCTGCGCCCCGCGGATTCACCCGCGTAAGTTTCGACGATGATATATAGCCTTCCTCGATTAATGGACTACCTAATACCGAAAGAATTTTTCAAATCGGACCAGTAGTTCCTGAGATTAGCGCGTTCAAACAAACAAACAAACTCTTCAGCTTTATAATATTAGTATAGATTTACATTATAAGAAATATAAATTATGACAGAAAAAAATTGAGATTTTTTACTATTAAGGCACATTTCCTATCGCGCGTGTACATCCACACGCGTGTCACACACGCACACATGAATTAACTCGCAGCAGCTTTCATGACCGGTGTGTGTACGTATGAAACTATAGAATACAAATGTTACGCGTACATGCGTATAAACGCGCGACAGGAATATCACCTTTATACTTCTGCACGAACCCTACGCGTATTTTACCTGTACCGGGCCGTACGCTTTCGAAAATAAAATGATTTGTAGGATCAAAGGAATTAATAATTAATTTATTATCTTATTGCCGTTCGTACTATCCAAGTAATTAATTCATAATGGAATATAATTTTATTTCGTTACAGTAAATGTTTTTATGATTGACCTGAAATATTACAGTTCAAATTTAAAAAAATGTAACAGTCGGTAAACATGTAGGAGGCGGTATTACAGGCAAGTTTTACGTTGAAACATCGCTGAATAACTGCTCGCCGGCGCTTCAGGCTAATTTTGCGAGAACAAATTTTGACACAGAAAATTCTCCTATGCCACTTTCTACTCGTTGACGCTGTTGTTAGGCGTAATGAGGATAAAGGAGCGCTTTTTAGGTTTTTTACTTTCAATTTTAATTATATTACTATTAGTAATTTCAATAAACAAAAACACTTCCATAAAAATATCGGAATCGCTGATTTGTTGCTGCTGTTTCTTTATTTTTTGTTTATATGTAAATTATATAAGTAATGTTAAAGGTCGTAGAACTCTTTGTGGTTCGAATCCAGAAGCAAGACCGCCACACCTATTTCTGATAACAGCTGTGTTATGCGCTGCTGTGTTCTGGTCTGAAGGGCATACCCTTCCATACCTTATTATATTCCTTACCATAGTAAGAGAGACATAATTTTCCGAGGCATTCCATCTTAGTCCTCAGGGGTAGCAACGCATCTGTGGCTAATCTTAGGTGAGACTTTGACCTTACCTGGGGTTGATTACAGATGTCCATGAGCGGCAGTAGCCACTTAACATCAGGTGGGCTGCATGACCGGTCGGAGTGGCGCAGGTTAGGGGAGGCCTATGTCCAGCAGTGGACTTTCAAGGGCTGATGGATGGATGGATGGGCTGCATGCTCGTTTGCTACTTTCATAATGTAAAAAAATGTTTCTTTTCATATTTACGTTTGTCAATTGTACTTATTGCTATATATTATGTTATTTTAAAATATTAAATGTTAAATTTTAATATAAATATTTTGTGGGTAACGTAATATTTCTGTTTACTGTTTTACGACTGAATATTGTTCCACGTGAATTCACGCGAGCTCTGTCTTTCAGTAAACAAGTAAACATGCACATAGATCGTGTATCACGCCATACTACACACATACATCTATAGACAAGCCGAGAGCTTACGCGCTCGCTCATCCATTTGTTAATATGTGATTTGTACTGAAAATAAATGAAGAGCATACAAACGTCCGTAGCAGGTAAATATAATTGCTGGTAACTGGAAAGATGTAGTTTTCAATGAATGATCCAATTATTATTGAATCTATTTTGAATTCCACGTTCTTTATTAGTGCCCTTAGTACAGATTTTTTTATTATAATACTGAACCAGCAAAGGAGCATGCTGTCTACCTGATGGAAAGTGGTTGCTATCGCCCAAGCTCATCCGCAAGGAACTCTTAATAGAACAGGGTTTCTATCTCAAGTCGATCACAGATGCGTTGCTACTCCCGAGGACTAAGATGGTCGCCACATAGATATATAAGTGAGCTGGCATCGAAACGCAAGAACTGCTTCACGTTAATAATAGGTCTGGTGGTACTTTCCCGGTCGAGCTACACTGATTCTTCCATCTGGTATGGTACCACCTTTTTATGTTACCTCAAAACAATATTTTTTACGTTTTCATCTATCATTACGAAGTACATCGCAAGTTATGGCCGAAAAAGAAAACGTGAACGTGCAATGTACATTGCAATGTATGGGCGAATAGGTAAACAACGATTTTTGGACGAAACGTAATAAACTCGTACAAAGCACACATTGTTGGAACGCTACGCTAACTGCTACGCCGGCGTAGTACTACTGGAGACGAAATGTAGACATGAGATATTTAGACGGAATTGTTACTGTCCTGAACACTTGTTCACGCTGGTACTGTATGAAATTTCAATAAATAATTGAAATAATCGATTGCATTTTAGTTCTCATTGCTCCTGTTTCGAGTCGGTATTAATAAGAAGTAAATGGCTAATTATATGTACTTTACATTAAAATCATGAATAAAAATGAAAAGATAAAACAGTATAGTATTATTGTCCCTTCCTTTATCAAACGATTTGGTTTTTAAGGTTCCAAAAAATCAGAACGGGACCCGATTAGCCTTTGCTGTCCGTTTATCATAAAGCTCTATATCTTGCATCGTAAAAAGACATTTGAATTTTTCGCAGTGTGTACCTATAACTACAGCCGCTATAACAACAAATAAAAAAAGAAAAAAATATAGGGGAGTCCCCATATAAGAAATCGGTATCTTTCGACGTTTTTTTTAATTGAAATTTCGATGTATTGAATTGAAATTGATAGACCCTATTACAATGCATGTACTTCTATAGTTACAAGGATAATAAGAACGAAAAATTTGAAATACATAAACACTATTTTGGTTGTATGGAACCTACTGTGTGCTATATGACCCACATTTGGGCACTTATTTTTTGTTTAATAGATATTAAATGAGATTGCTGGTAAAATAAAATAAAATGGGGACTGATGAGTATGATGAAATTTTGACCACTGGGCGAACACGCTAATGTGTAGAACGATTTTGTTTTAGTTTTACTATTTCTGAAAACTAACAGTTATATCACTCAATGCACGTTAGATTTTAGTGCAAGCAAAGGTGAAGTCTAAGATAGCGAAACAAAACCAATATAAAATACCTGTTTCGCACGTGTTCTACACATCCATATTAGGTACTTGTACATACTTGTAAAACTTTAACAGTACCTACTTGTTTTCTAATACTTATAACTTCAAATATACATATAGGTTATTACCAAAATATCAAAGAGTACATAACTCTTTGATATTAAAAAAAAATGCTGAAAATTTTACTTATCAGTATTGAATATTTTTATTAAATAAAATACTTTCATTCATTTAAATGAAGACTAATACTTCAGTTCGATCGCTTGATGTAATGGATAAAACCCATTGAGTATAAAACTCTCTAACGGCCTTCTCATTACAGTATTTCAAACTCAATGGGTAAAATTTCTTTACCCAATTATGAATGAAAAATGTTTTGGCTAATATATTAATTGATTGATATTTTAAGCTCTTTTAAGTAAGTTATATTATACTTAAGGTGAAGAAAGGGCCACCTTACAATTGAATTTTCCCTAAGCGCACAAACTGTAATGAAACTACGCACGAGTACCTACAATATTTAGCATAATACTGTGATCGCGGTAATGCTCAAACAGGTAGCGCTGTCGATGTAAAAGTAAGTTACGAAATCCGAACGTAATAAGTGAAATTGAATCAAAAGTATGGTTTTGAGTGGCACGGCATCTGTTGCTTTCAGTGCGGCCAAACTGCGGGCGAAGTTCACGGGAAAACTCCTGAAAACCACAATTTCTCTATCAATTTTAGGACGCGCAACATTCAGACGTGGTGCCTTAGAGAACTCAGAAAAGAGTAGATAGGGGCAAAGCGGCGCACCACGAATTTCAGCGCAACGGGGCGGGCCTGATCAATATTGGGCGGGGCCACAGATTTGACGCTGCGTGCCGTTCTGCGCTCCACGCCAGTCTAATTGATTGACACAGACGAACTGACAGCCAGACGCATGACGGCTTGGTGCCTTTTTATTGTGCTTTTCAGGATATACCAGTAAAGTCCGACCGACTGCACCAGCCAATGTTACACTTTTAATAACTACAAATCCCAACCACCATTTACTTATGACCTTGACTGAATTATTGATATTTTTTTACAAACACCTTCAAATGGACACGGTTTTCCTTTTGAAAGTTCAATATTATAGGATATAAATTAATATTTTGTTATTTTTCTTATTTATCAAGTAGATATTTTTATTTATAAGATTTATTCCGTTTTTCACCTAAAGCACTTACATATATGTTTTATTATCTTACAAATAAGGATTTACAGAAGTATTATATTTTTAACCTAATTTTGTCCTTATTAAATATTCTGCAAATGACTCATGTAAGTTATAGGTACAACATATTCTATTAAATCTTTCCCTCAATCGAACCTGTTTGAAGAACCGTACATGAAAATCATAACAGATGCACAGTTATTAAACAAAACTCATAAAAACATTAGGGGTTGGAGTAATGACGCCGATAATTATCTAACTACCCGCAATACACTTGACATGTTTGTGAATGAGCGGAAGCCGGGGTGAATCCGCGCTCACGTGACCGTCGCCATCTTGTTTAACTATACACTTCCGTTGCGGTGCACATAAAATGCAGCGATCGTCAGCCCTCGGTGAATTGTATAAAAGTTTTATTACGAGGTGCAGCACTTTCATGTTTGCTACCAATTCCAAGACCTACGATACGGCCGCACGAATCGGGCCGGTAAATTGTTTAAAAAGACGACGTCTAGTGGGTTCAATCAAATTCGAAAAGCTCTATTTTATTTTTATGTGACAGACACATGCGTTAAAAGATTTTAAATTTTAACAAACGAATATACAAACGAAAGCTAAAGGGTCGATTTCAATTTGACGTTATACAAAAACACGAAAAATCACTAAACAACCCTAGGATTTGGCTCCCCGTCAATGAGTGTTACGGAGCCGGATGCAACCGGATTTAGAGACCAAATCTCTTGACCGAATCGATCCCCGACAGTTATGAAAAGGTCGTATTTGAGAAAGAGAAAAAAGAAAATCCACATAAGCCTGCTACCGGGAAAACCTCAGCACGTTTTATCAAAGAAAATATTTCCTTAGATGTCGCGTAAGTTTCTCTTGCATGTACAAACCAAGTTTGCCTCTGACGAAGTAGAGCGTAAGCCGTAATAGGATGAAATAAGGGTGAATTTGCTTGAATTACGTCGGTTTGAAGGAACATATTTGAGCAGGTGAAGCTGGCGTGGGGGATGTCAGTAAAGCTCCTGTCACCGACTATCAATATCGGTTGTAAACTGACGTATGGGGTAGCAGAGGCCGTCTCAAATCGATAAATTGTGTTTGGTAGCTACTTAAGAAACTTCCGACAAGTTTATTGGCTTTATTGACATACTGTCGTTGGGTTTAGACGGTAGGAAAGAGATCTGCGGTCGTAACGGGGCATGGTTAAGAAAATCTATTTGATAACGCTTATAATAAGAACATTAAGTTTATACAATTATTTCGTTTCACAGATTACCATTACGATTTAGTTTTTGTAAACTAGGTCATCTTAAATTCAATGTTTTAAACCCTACTTTAGCAAATAATCAATAACGACCGGTTATTAACAGATCGACTCGCTCGATCGATTTAATCAAATTAAGTCTTTACCTACTTTAGTCTATAACATTGTTAAAAATATTAAAATAAAAAACCCGACTGCTTATATTTTTATTGTTTATAATAATTTAATTTAACGCTTTATATGAGTTTTCGTCAAATTATTATTATTATTTTTTTTATAATGTATAATGTTATATTTTTAAAATAGTCCGTTTGCTGGCTTTCATTGTCATTGACATACTGACATTGTTGTGATAATAAAAAAGTCCCCTCCCCTTCCCCTATTTGCAGGCGCTATTTTTTTAAATTATATGGCCTATGCCATTTTGCAAACTAATTCGATTCTAATGATATATCACAATCCATCAAGCCATTTGGGCTGTAGCACGTGCCAAAGAAATGGACATACAAACATACAAACATATAATATATACGCTCGAAAAACATATTTACGTTACTCAAAAAGATTCCAAAATCAAAGGTTTAGGACTCCTGTTATGAGGAACCGGTGTAAAATCGCGTGCCGGCCACCGGAAGCGAGTGCCGAGCGTCCCCGAGCTCTGGCCACTACACCGCACGTGCAACTAATTATCATCGCACGACAATTTTAATCCCACTTCGACAATCAACACACGAGGGCCCGATTGATAGATAAAAATAATTTTGCTTGCTTTTGGCACTGATTGATCATACATTTATAAAGTGTTCACAGTTTTTGAACTTAAAATACTTCTACGAAGATCTTAGACTTAAGTTTGACATATCATCACTACATAGTATAAAACAAAGTCGCTTTCTATGTCCCTATATCCCTTTGTATGCTTAAATCTTTAAAAATACGCAAATGATTTTGATGCGGTTTTTTTAAATAGATAGACTGATTAAAGAGGAAGGTTTATATGTATAATAACATCCATTCAATAGTGGAAAAATACTGTTATTTTTTAGGTTTCTAATGTGATGTCGTAAATAATTACATTTTTTTCCGCTTACATTGCAAACGCAGGCTGAACCCTACGAGATTTATAAAAATAACGTACTAAGTATTGTACACATTGAAAAGGTCTAGAGAAAACTCCGCGATGGTATATGTCTCTCTTTTATGGATATTCCACAATAACATTTTTTTGTCTTTTACTTTTTACGACTAATAATGGCTAATTTTCGAAGCGATTTAAACCAATACAGCATTAATCCTTATCCAATTAAATACCTTAAATACATTGTTGATTTAATAAAGATCTATATGGCCTTACAGCATATGATTTAAATTAATATTTTTGAAGATATTACAGATTTAAAACATGCGAGACGTAGCATTTGCGGCGGTACCAGCATAAGGTACGGCGGCGCTTCCGGTAAAAAAATAAAATAGAGATTATTAAAGGTATAAAATTTCGGTTAATGTATGTCACGTTACATTTCTTTTAAACGCGGGTGAAACCGTGGGCTCAGCTAGTAAATAATAAATAAATAAACGCTTTCTATACTCATAGCCCCACATTAGGATTTTCTCCTGTGTCGTGGGTGCCATAGACACACAAAGACGAATACACAAATACCCAGACCCAGAACAGAAATCTAAACTTATCATTCAGATATCTGTCTGGCCGGGCATCGAACCTGGGACACATTGCGTGTCAGACTCGTATGGTGACCGCTCCACCGAGCGGGTCGTCCATAAATATTTACAAACCGTTAGTTATTCGAGAACAATGTTATATATATTAAAGAAAGGGTTTCATCTGTTAAATGAAATATTTAAAGTACAGATGTCGCTTCATATAAAATAGTGAAAATGTATAACCGGCCTTCGAACAGGCAGTTTCATAAGTTACCTATCGTATTTGTGTACAATCTGAATACCTTCTTCCAATACCGTCCAATACCGACGTCCAATACCTTCGCAACATACTTTCGCCGCACTTATATTTCTTTTCCCGTGCTAGTTTATGATGTAAATCTTTCTTTTTCATCCCCGAAATACTTTTTTTTAGGAAGTGTAGTAATAATCATATACGGGTTACACATATATATTTTAATACTTAAATAGAAAAAGAAAAAATAGTTCGATACCTGTTTCTGTATTGTTTATCAACTGATTTTCTGTTTTTGTTTATTTGATACATACCGACGAGCTTTTCGTGTTATCAACAAAAAAAATAGTATCATGGTCGAAATTTGAATTTAGACTACTGAGCGATCACTAGTTAACGTTATTAGGCGTGATTTCGCTTCATATTAAATTATATTTTATTTCGAAGGTTTAAAAACTCACATTATTGTAGATGCGCGACGTAAAATAAAGCTTTGTTTTGATCACATGTAGTTCAGACGTTATATCGACGACCGCAATCGGCCAAGACTGAAGCGGCCGTGCTGATACGTTAAAACTTATAGACTGCTTGAATACGCTAGGCTATTGCAATTAGAGTGTTCGAATGTCTAAATTATGGAAAATGCTAGCACCCGACGTGTGCTGCCTTAATAAAAAATGGGAAATTAATATTCCTTGGTGGCATTTCTTGATTATAGGGTACATGCATTTTACGGCTATTTCGATATTTACAGCGGCAGTGCATGTCAAACCTTCTAGTACCTACTATAAATTGAATATATTTTTCCTTAAAGGAAATATCCCTATAATTTTCTAATTGTAGACGATGTTCAATTGTTTAATAGATTTGATTTGATTTAAAAAAAATGTGCAGTAGTTGTATAGCAATAAAGTTTTATAAATGAAAAAGTTTGTCGAATATAAAGGCTGTAAGCTAGTACGAGTACCCAGTAATTTGGATAACACAAAACGGGATTTTTAAAATTGTTTTATATTTATCTGTACCTATATGCTAATCTTGGATAATTATACAGTAATTGTGTAAAGTCAAAACATAGCTTCATTTTTATGAAAATATTCGCAAGCCTGCAATATTTTTTTGCTACCAAACGAGTAGCCACTCAGACAATAGCCACTTATTTTCACGTAAACGTGAAATCTACTTAATGGTCTCTGGAATTTACTGGAATATATCTGGAATTAGCCCTATAATGATGTCTTATCTGTCCTTAAGTCTCGATGTACTAAGAATGCTTCGTATAAGTTGACCACACCTGTTCTTCACACCGGAAAACAGCAGTGTTTAATACTATTGCTATAAAAAGAAATACATACAAGAATGCATAAATTCCAAGCGACGAATAAAAGAAAAGAAATGTTTCAAATCATCAACAAATTCCGAAGAATAAAACTACTTCGTAACTGCACGGTACAGTTTGAACTTAAACTCCAAGAGTCAATAAAAGTTGCAGACAATCGATTGAAATATATTAAACTGTAAGAAATAAACTGACACGATAAATAAGACTCAAGCTATGATTTTTTCCTGCGTCGTGGGTGCCATGGATACACACTAATACGAATACAGGATCAGATCAGATTCCGATATTTAGATCAGAAATCTAAATTTCAAGAAAATCGAAAACGGAACCCACTGTATCAGACCGGTATGAAGACTACCGCCATGCGGTTTGTCAAACTAACTAACTCAATGAACTCATATTTCGATGGTTTTATACTTTCAAGGCTCGATGTTTTGTATAAACAACGTTGTTTTATAGCCACAATTATCCAGTCCAGTGTTGCACGCTTCATGTTTACACATGAGATATGGTACAAAGACAGTTCTAGGGTAATAGGTAGCTATATTATACTGTGGCTTAGTAGAATGCACGTACACGAAACGTTGCAACTTAGTTCAGGGTTAGTAAATTGATTATCGACTTTAAGTAGGGTTTATTTTTATTCGCAACTAGTTTCTACGTAGTATACACGTGTATACATGTCGTAGTATATAAGTCTACTTCAAGTAAGTTAAGTAGCGTGACGTTATAGGGCCCTCCTCCTATTAAAACAAAAAATTACTTCTAATTACAAACCCGAAATAGTACCCACAATAAATTTTACTATTTATTCGATGGCTGTCAAGGTTCAACAGGTACTAGCTAAAATAATCTGTAAGGACGACGGTAACGGTAAGGAAATGTCCTGAATCTTTAATTTTTAGGTCCCAATTTGGAAATTGGCTTTAATGAAAGGAAACACATCCAATAGTGAAACAATCAAAAAACATGATGATGATTCATTTGGCGATGTTGAGATAGCATTAGAAAAAAGAGCAAATTGAAATTAGAAAGAACATATGAACATTAACATTTCGTCAACCTATTTCCAAAAACGTTCCTTTGTCATTTATTAACTATATAAATACAATATATAATACACTTGTGTCCAGTGATGGAACAAATTCAAATCCAGTGTTGGCACCTAAGACTAAAACATTACGAATTCAACGAGTTTCTTAACAAAGTTTATCGTAAATGAAAATTCATGAGGGAAAAACGACTGGAAGTTTAAGTTTTGTTTTACATTATTCTATCACCTTTGTAACTAGAACCAAGGATTGTATTGTTGAAATATACAATAATTAAATGTTGCGTTTTGAGATACACCGAAGAAGAAAAGCCATATTTGGTAATCTGATTACAAAAAATATCGCCATAATGAAATATTGTTTTCAATTTTACTTGAAACTGTCAATGTTTGTATTGTTACCATGGAGATATGTATAATCCAATCAAAGCAGATCTAATAAAATTTGGCCAAGTAGGAGTCAAATTCCCATACGGAGGGTTCCGTACCAAACTTTTTATTTTTAGTATACGTTATCATAGCAATTGTAGAAACACACTGCTCAATATTGTTTTCTTACAGATATTCTTATTATATAGACTCAGTAAAAAATCAAATGTCTATCTATTACGGTTTAAGAGATAGGGAGAGCCTTCGACTAGGCAAACATTGGTTTGCATTAGGGTTCTATTTTTACACCTTGGATACCGAACCCTGAAAACTAGAAATAAGGGATATTAAAACTGGCTTTAGATCCAAGTGATCCAGTGGACATAAATCCTCTGTCAATATGTTTCGTCGTTAATCCAGTTTTGTATCCGCAACATAAAAATCATATGACTACCCGCGTGGCGGAGCGGTCACCATACCGGTCTGACACGCAGTGGGTCCCGGATTCGTTCCCCGGCCAGTCAGAAATCTGAATGATGAGTTTAGGTTTCTGTTCTGGGTCTGGGTGTTTGTGTATTCGTCTTTGTGTGTCCATGGCACCCACGATACAGGAGAAAATCCTAGTGTGGGGCTATAAGTGTAGAAAGCGTGTTTTTTTTTTTATATCACAATTTATGTTGAAATAAATTATATTTTATTTCATTTCAAATATACATTGAGCTGGTAACATCGTTCACCTCTCGCAGTGAAGTAGAATAATGAATATCGATCTATATAGCAAATGTCGCTAAGACGAAACACAGCATACATAAACACTGTTTACTCGTACACTCACACAGAGTGTCGTAAACGATACAAACTTAATGTAAGGAAATGTTCTTTAGTAATGAAAAGCGTGTACCTGCTATGACATAATTTTAATACTGTTAAATAAAAATGCCACGCACAGGTAATTTTACGATATTATGTTATAAACACTTCTGTTGACAAACATTTAAGAGTTTTTGTGTGTTTAAATTATCAAGGTTGGTTTTGGTTGATTCCATGGTAGATCTATTTTGTGTAGGGGTTGACTGGTAGAGAATGCCATAAGGCATTAAGTTTGCCCTATTGTGACCTTATAATATAAAGGTGCAATAAATATACAAATAAATAAATAAATTTATTCACGGTTAGTTACATGTCGTCACACTTAGTTTCATGTCGTTACATCATAAAATAAGTATATAGCTGCTTATTAAACGTTATTTAGTGAATTTATAATGTTTAAAATCATTTAAATAATCCATATTTCTGGATACTTAACAAGCATTTAACAAATTTATTCACATAATGATATCATTATGTAGTCTCGCATACAATGCAAGATATTGGACCTAGCTGCTATATTGCAACTGACAATTTGTAAGTGCCCCTGTAGGCGTATGCAAAATAAAGATATATCATTTCATATCGTTTCAATGTTAACTAAAGTCAAAAACAAAGACTGAAATTCATCGGAAATAAAACACAAAGGATATGAAATCTAAATATTAGCTGAAGGGTTCCGTGCCCTCCGCGCAGCGCACGCTAGAGGACGCTCAGGAGGTTCCGACCCGTTGACTCCTTCATATGATCGATACAAACAAATAGCTCTATTGCTCCTTGCTTCGTTATCACGTATATATAGCGGATATGGAACAACACGAACACAATTTAAACTATAATATTTCGAATCTTGTATATTAAGTATTAGAAAAAGTAATTAAGTGAGATATAAACATGACTTACATATTTATTGAAATATCAAACGATCAGTTCACCCGAAGGTAAGTGGTGACTGCCGCCTATCGATTTATAATCAACCCGAAATAGGATTGGAGTACTATATGAGGTTGGTCACAGATGTGTTGCTACCCCCAACCCGAACGCCACGTGCCGTAACGCTCAGAGCAAATTCGCTTTCTACTAGTGGCAGCGTTAAAAACAAATATGTACTTATAAGGCCAAGAAATGTCACGACAACTTGTAGCGATTTGCAGCCAAATTTCGTGACCTTATATCGGACATATATACTTGTTTTTAAAGCTTAACGCTGTGCTTACAGCCCCAAGCAAATGACACTTGAAGTAAAGATTTCATGGCCCTTGATTAAGTGTCACATAAGCACAAGTGTCCTTGCACTCCATGCGTATGTCTGCCTAATTAATAACAGCGGTGTTATGCATTGCTGTGTTCTGGTAAGGGTAATATTTGTCCAGGTTCAGGGAGTAAGGGTAAGGGTATATTTATCCGAGGCGTTCTAACGTAGTCATCAGGGGTAGCAGCGCATCTGCGGCCAACCTTAGATAAGACTGGACTTATCTGGGGCTGATAAGAAATGTCCTTGGATGGCAGTGGCCACTTACCATCAGTACTGCTTGCTCTTTTACTACATCCAAATTGTAAAAAAAAGGAATGTCTACGTATTTAGTGTTAGTAGAATAGAAAAAAAGTGCACCGAGCTAATGGACATCCGTGTGAACGTGAGAGCGTGTACGCACGTGCTCGGGTGTAAAACAATTGTAATAACCCGAATAACGCCGCAGTTTACTGGCGCGGATGTAATTGATACTGTAAGGGTTGAAGCTCCCGATGCATCATTATAATATTATAATGGTGACGTAAGTGGATTTCTTTACGATGTACTTGTTGAACCCTAAATGTTGATAGGTGTATAATATAAATGAGTGTTTCTAAACGAGACCATATAAAGGGGTTGGTTTTGATGTAAATGAATTAAAATGTGTATAAATCCTTTAAATTAAATGTGTTTTTAACAGAAATAAAATGTTTTCTTTTTGTTCTATATGCCATACTTTTTCCATGTGAGCTTAAAAGTAACTCCCTTACACGGCTAGTATTTATACTCAAATATCTTTTACTGCTGTAACTTATGTAGTACATGGTTGAGCAAATAGTAGCCAGGTTATCCATATTTATTGATTCAAAACTTCATAATAAGTCTATAGAAGCTTCAGGTTTTGTTAAAGAGGCACTAAAAATTAATTTTACGTTAAAAAAAACTGCCAAGACATGTAGCAAACGTGCTTCTCAGTTTGCCCCCGGTAGTAGCAATTTTGGCATAACTGTTAATTATTAATTCATTCATTCACTGTTAATTCATATTTATATTTATTTCATAAGATTTTTTACCTGAGATAAAATGAAACATGATAAACTTTTTTTTTTACTTTTCGGAGGAGGCAGTATTGTACCCTTTACTGGATAAGTAAATCTTGATAAGTTGAATAAAAATAATTCAAATAAATAAATCCAGCACTTGCATTGGTTTCTATTTGCACTGTATTGCAATGTATTTTAACCACCAAAGTTCACAGACACGGCGCGTTTGAACTTTGTGTTCAAAGGGTGACAACGTATCTGTTAGCCACGTTGTACCTTCATATAAAATTTGGGGTTAGTTGTAACTTTTCCATGTACACTATAGTTAAGTAGTTACAAAGAAATGAAACTTGAGTGTCTACTATTTATAAATATCAATTTACCTATCGAAATAAATATAATAAAATAATAGATGTAGGTCTAATAGTTTTAATCATTGCCTTTCCTAAGGTTTACAGTAAACTTAGATATACATTTTATTTAATTTATCTAGATCGTATATAGACCTCTGTACCTATAAGCTATTCCTGAAAACGATTTAACTATTTAACATTGTATAGTGAAAGTTCTACAGTATTTAACAGAAAGAGGATAAATATACTCGACAAAGCTTTGAAGGAAGCTTTTAATACTAAATATTAAAACTATATTCAAAGTCACAGCACACAAGTCATGCTTTACATTGTTACGGAAAAGGAAAACTCAGCACAATTTTATATAATCTAATACTACAAAAGTGTTTAGTATTTTATGTACTAAAAGATACATACGTTTGTGATATTTCAACACATTATTTTTGTACGATAAATAATATTCTATCCTTCAAATATTTTTAAGCCCTACTTAAATTACCTTCGTTTTTGCCTATTACGAATACAGTAATAGGCAAAAACGAAACCTGAGTGATCAAGACAGATAGACATAAATTAATAAAATTGAAATCTTTTGTCAATTTCATAATTGTAAATAATAAACAAAATATACTAACCTTTTAAAAGTACTTACATAATATTTCAGATATCTGTCGTCGTTGATCCATTCCTCATATAGCGAGCCAAATATACATTTAAATGTCCGACCTCTTGGTTGACCTATTTTTGTTTCCTTTATACTGTACGAGCTACGATAGTAGGTACAAGTACTCATGAGTACGAAAATATACGTAATTATACTATTTATAGACGCATGTAAGTTATAATATTAGATATCGGACATGTTTTTTTATAAATCGTGATATTTATATAAGCACACAAAGATAAACGTGGTAGAAATCTTTGTGATTAGATTTCAGAAGCGTCATCGCACGCCTGTTTCTGCCTAATAACAGCAGTGGTATGCGCTGCTGTGTGTGTGGAGTCCTCAGGGGTAGCACCTTATCTTGGGTTGGTTTCAGATGTCCATGGGCAGCAGTGGCCACTTGCCAACATGTGAACTGCATGCTCGTTTGCTATTTCCATATTATAAAAAATAATAAAAGTGTTTCATGTCTATTTAATAAAATCGACAATTTTTCTGCAATCTTTCGTCTGAATTTGAATGTTTTGGAGCAAAAGTCTAAAAATACAATCGAATTTATCGGAAGTCACTTAAAAATAGTCTACTTTACGATCCTTGCTCTAAATACTTAACAAAAAGTGGAGGTGGAGGAGGCGTCCAATGCAACTGCTTTATTTTTCTGTCATAAGTGATACTGCACGCATACCTTTATCGTGTACTCAGTGTTGCCGCGCACAGTACCTTGTTAATTATAAAAAGATTGAGTTTTAATCAATAACTACTTCACTAAGCTTTTGTATTGTAATATGTACTCGTACTATATGGCTTCAATTGAATCGCTTATCATTATAAAACAATTAAATAACAATATACAACTGAGCCGATCAACCCTAATTGTATTAAACCTGTATTTAGTTAAGTTAGGAAAAATTTACTGTCTTTTTAAATTCCGAATATTTTAAAAAGACAATAAGGATACTTTAATAATTATTTTAAATTCAAAATCTGAATGGGCCACGGCAACACCTATTTCTGCATGCTCACAGCAGCAGTGTTAAGCGCTACTTAGTTCTGGGTTGAAAGGTATGGTAAGGGCTGTAAGTGTCTGTACACTTACATGAGACATTCCGGCTTAGTAAAGCATCTGCAGATGAGAGACCGGTAAGACATCGGTCCCATTACATTATTTGGCTGTAGTGAAAACTTCCATCGGCATGCTTCACACTGCATGCTCGTTTCTCTTAAAACGTGTTTATGTTATTACAAATACCCAAGTTCTGGACTCAACCGCCATTCCCTCGGGAAAAATAGGATTACATTCTCTAATAATTTATGATGTCTTTTCGATTCGGTATCGGAGCTCCAGTATTCAACAAACCAGATTTATTCTGAACAGAAGTTGAAAACTCTTTGTCATATGATCATTAAAATCTTTTTTAACATACATTAACACCTTTATCGTCATCAAAGCGCATCACAGGAATAAGATCGACACGTTAAAAATATTCAATAGAATATTATTTAATTGTAAAATTAGTGTTGATGGAACGAAAGACAATCAATTGTAACTAAAAATATTATTTCTACTAAAAATATTTTGCTTAAAGGTATCCGGTGAGCGCTTTCTGATAATATTTCGATTTTATTTTAGAAACGTGGAAAGAATACAATTTCGTGTGCAAAAATTATTGGTCTGAATTGTAAAAGTAGTTAAATTGAAGAGTAAAAAGTAGAGCTTAAAACATTACTTAGAAAAGATTACACTAAAATTACACACTAGGAAATACTTGGTCTAGCAAAGAATAAACCTTTTACCTACTTAAAGTGTAGGTAAGTGTGTTCAGTTCTACGTAATGGGACAATAGTAAGCAAATTCGTAATTAAATACTCTATGTTTGTTGAACTATTACTGATGAATGATTTTAAACTGACAATAAACTATGAATCAATTATGTTATTAGACATTTATTTTTAAATGATTAAATAATTTTTAAATGATGATGATAAAATCAAAAGCTAAATTTGTAGCAAATGTGAAAAGTTGCCACGAGTGCACGAAAAAATCGAAAGGGCCCGAGATACAAACGAGCTGACAAGTTACGAGATCCCGCTGAGGCCCACTCGTAAAAATGATAACGCGCATAAATTCGCCCGTAAAATGTATGTATGATAATATGCATCCGATCTGCCGGCGTGATTCGAGCTCGCGTTGAATTATTCCGAATGGTTTTTATTTATTACCATTTTTGGCCTCAACGGCTTCAACATATTGACGAGACGTAATCTCTTAATAGAGTTTATTACATTTGATAGTTATGAACAAACGTTTTCATGAACGAATACTACGTTTTGATTAGTTTAATTATGTTTTTAAATTAACTGTATTGTTCTTTCATTTTTGTGTTTATTGTTCACCTGTTAATGTTGTTTTCATCTAACGAAAGAAATAATCGTAATCTATCTCAAAAGAAAGATAATATTTTTACCAAATAGTACAGTCCAAACAGCTTTGTCTTATTAATTATCCTGTAACATGAAGGGTGTTCAGAAACCGTATAAAATTAATTTTAATAAGCTTGTTTGAAGTTCATGTCATGCAAAATAAAGGAGGCTTTTGTAATATTCCCTATACGTATCGACTGTGGCTGAGCAGACTCAGTCACAACCTTCAAGGGGATACCTACCTTGTTATAACAAGTAACAATAGAAGTATAACAAGCGGGCGTATTCATGGCAGAGTGCATATCCGTCCCGTGGGCTCCAAGTTAATTTCAAGTTTACGGAGCACCGCCAACGTGCGCTCAGTTATTAAAATGCCAACATCTTAGAGCTTAACAGGTTTTGGGAACTACTCTGTTGTGTAAAAGTTAGTGGACAGAGTGCGCCACTAGCAACTCAGGCGTTAGTCTTCTACATTATCATGTACAAACACAAGGGTAATTTACTGCTAAGTTAATTAAATACGCTTTATAAACTGGATTATATATTATATATTTAATGTAATTAAGATGTTATAGAAATATTATTTACTAATGATGTTATAAAGGCAAATAAACGTATAGCTACATAAAAAAATAGACGGCACGAGACGCAGATGTGAAAAATCGAGTTCTTACAAGTAATATGCATAAAAGACAAGATTGCGACAGGAACTACGTATGTATATACATATATAGCATAATGACGCCATCTACGAACAGTATCCCGTACTAAGTCGAACTACCACCGCAGCCGTTTAGTTTTGTTCGATACTTAATAGTTCCGAAACCGAAATGTATAACAGATGGCGCAACCATAAATACGGTGCGGCGATCGCCACGCCAGCAATCAGATTTACGTGCGCCTATAGATGTTTCACATTGAAAAGTAAACATTTTTAATCATGTAAGTCTATCTTGTGTTAACTTTATATTCATAGATTATATTAAGTGCTATTGTAGTTTATATATTTTAGATTACAATAGTAAGTATACGAATATATTTTCGCCTAAAGTACTAGTACAATGCTTAAATCCGCATTCCGACCGCTTATCTTGCGTTAAAAACGAAAGGCATTAAGCATGCGTGACTTTAGTTCTATTCGAAAATTAAAAATACTTTATTACTGTAAAACAAAAAAAAACTTAAATATGGCATATAACTTACAGTAAAAATATTATTAAATCTAAAAAAAAAAATGTTGCTTTTTAATTTAACAAATAATTGTTCAGGCAATCTTATTAAAATATTTTTGTCTGTTAAAATATTGATACTTTGGGACCAGAATCGAAGTTATCTTTCGATTTTCGTAACAGTCTACTGAAGGGGGCTTCCAGAGTAGTGGTTCGCAAGAGGGAGAGCTCGAACCACCCAGCGAGCGACCCCGGGGAAGACGACGGTGCGTGTTGGCCACACACCGTCATCTTCTACATGTACTGTCGGAGACATTAGAAGAAACGTTGCTCTCATGCGCAGTGCCCGACTGGGGCATCGCGAGAATAGATATACCAGACACCAGATATAGCATTCTTCACGTAGCGCTGAGAATGGCCTACTTAGGGGTTTTAGTAAAAATGTACATTTCCAGTTATTAATGGCAATATGACCATAATAATATGACATATATACGTGTCCTATATCTTCTTTTATATCATAACTATAAATCGAAACCCGTTGAAATAATAGTCAAGCTTCATACTTAAACATTTACATAGTATATTATATATTACGTACTTTACAATCAATCCAAGGTTAAGCTGAAAACAGCTGAACTTAAATTTAATCCAGAAAATACGAGTATTATTGTGCCAATACAATCCGCAAACAGGCACGAAACATGAACAACGAGAACACCGTTTTAGAGAGGATTAGAAATGATTTAATTCATGGAATCGGACGCGTCGTAAGATCGTTCGGTATAAGGTTTAAGCTCGACCGATGCAGGCCTGCGATAATCAGACACGACCGTCTCAGTGGGAATCGTTAATGACTCTCTCCTAACTAGCTACGGGTATCGAGCTCTCCAAAGCATAAGCAGGCTTATTGCCCTCCATATATGGCAGCTTCTCAAAATTACACGCTTTACGAAAGGTTCACCTGAGCGGTCCGTGCGAAATTCTTGTTAG
>MOOZ01001204.1:335060-350639 GCA_002930495.1 Cecropterus lyciades
TTTGAAATCAGTAACTACAGAAAAGCTACGACCGTTTAAAATATCGCACGTCGAACGCGTAGCGTTCGATTGTGCTCTATTTTGAGATTCTGACGACCTGCGTGGCGGAGCGGTCACCATACCGATTTGAGTGAGCAGTGAGTTCCCACTTTAATCGGTATTTCGGGTTCGATCACTGGCCAGAATGACATCTGAATTGTGAGTGTAGATAGGTCTGTTTTGGATCTGGTATCTCTGTGTGACTATGTAACCCATGACACAGAAGAAAATCCTAGTGTGAGGCTATGAGTGTAAAAGAGTTTTTTTTTTAAATACTTACTTCGCCTCCACAGCGTTATGTGACGAAATCGCAAATGTATTTTTGTCTAAATATATATTGATCCCATTTGTATTTGATATTCTTATTACAAAATAACTCAGTTTTAGTTATTGGAAATACGACTATACGACTAACTAATTACATTTCCGAGACAAAATTGTAATGCAAATACTAAGTAGATACGTGTATTTCACATAATAACTTGTAATTAAAATATTACCTAGCGCCCGTCTGGCCTAAACTATCATATATTTATCGCTGTCGCTAGGGGGTCGCTAGGGGGGGTATCATTGGATTGGTGGACAGCATTGTTATTTACATTTATCTGTTTTTACTCAAAGACATTCAACTTTGTGTATTTTATCTCTCTGTTTTTATCCTAATTAAGTTGATAGCACGAATGACATTAAATACACAAACAGTTGTATTTCCTTTACTTTGGCGGTAAATATGATTTTTATGTACGAGCTCCTGCACGTACATGTGACACCAATAGCGCGTAGCGATTTTTCGTATGTATGCTTTTCTTGCACACATTTAGACATTTTCATCCATACTCACATAATTTCATACTTATCGTTTAACGTGTGTAATAGAACTAAAAGAATATTAAATCAGCACTCATCGGGTATGATTTTCTTATGCACCTTTTCTCCTTAAATTGTTTATTTGATCCATAATATTTAGTGAACAGTACAGTTATTGGTCCTGTGTGCATATTTCACAAACGGTAATCGTGGACTACAGTGATTTTGACTTACAGACCAATTTCTTTAGAGTCTGTCGTATCCGTCGGAACCTAAGACAAACGATCGCAACCCTTAAACTTTCTTCAGTAAGGTTAGTGACAACAAGTGACTTGTTAGAAAACATAAATATAAATAAGGCCAACTTAACTTGGTCATGGTATAGGACAAAGGTCGAGTACACAAACAAAATATGTATGTCGCATCACGGTTATGTGTGATACATAACCGTGATTGAGGATGATATATATTTGCTTAGTAAAATACGTAGTTTGACATAGGTGACTACTTTAAAGTTTATCAATACCTATACATACGTATTATTGATATATTTATTACTTATATATACTGATAATATTATAAAGCTGAATAGCTTGTTTGATTGAACACGCTAATCTCAGGAACTACTGGTTTGAATGGAAAAAATATGTTTGTGTTGAATAGTCCATTTATTGAGGGAGGCTATAGGCTATTGAACATCACGCTATGTTTCTTTGTTTGTTTCTTTATGTAGTAGCGGGTAAAATGGCGAGGAACAGCTAGTAATTAATATAATGTAAATATACCTCCGTCTTATTATTTTCGACTATGATTTATGTAATTGTTGATAAACAAAACATTAATCTACGACGACAAGAAACTTTTTAAGTTTTAAAAACGAAATAGTAATCCAAAAGTTAACGTTTAAAACTTTTCATACGTAAAAAATATTTTATCAACAGTTTTAAAAATAATAAGCCAAATCAAAGCAAACCAGCGATCAGAGATGTGTTCCCGTCTCGAAATATGTACGTTGATAATAGAAACGGGAATAAAAGAAGGATAACACAATAGGTAACGTAACTCAAACACTTTGAGCTTATTTTCGTTCCCCGGGCCCCGGTTTGACGGTGCACAATACGGCGCACGGTGAATATTTAACCTGTAGTTAGCGACACATTCCGAGTTAACTCGTGGTGCAGTTAACTCATAATTGAGTGTGCGACGCTAACCGAATTGTTAGTTTGCTGGATACCGAACATAATTTTCCTTTTTTGTCAATTAGGAACTAGTTTGTCTAGGCCGAGTTTGTATGTAAGTATTATCTATTTAAGCTTAACGAATTTTAATACATTTGCTACAGAAATGGTACTCTAGTTTTGCATTACCAATACTAGTCTTCTGACCCGAGTTTTGTTTTGCAAACATATTATGTTTTAATTAGCATGTGAGGTGGACTGTACTGCATCTGATGGTGAGCGGTCATTGCCGCACTTGGACATTTGTAAGCAACTCCATATAGGATAGTGGTTCTATCTGAAATCAATTACTAACGTGTCGTCACCCTTGAGGACTAAGGTGGTCGAATGATTAGCCCGGTCGGCATTAACACCCATTCCACTTAAACTGCCTCACGTTAGAAATATTCGTGATTCGTGATGAGCCGTAGCGGTTTTATCACCTTGAATATGATACCATTTAAAATATAATGTCTAGGCCAAGTTAGCAGTCCCTGTAGTAACGGGAGTCCCTGTAGTACCTATTAAAGGGCTTCGGCTTCCCCTGCCTATCGTAAGAGGCAACTAAAAGAATGATTCCGGGGTTGCGGCTAGCAATAGTGGGAGCCTGAACCGTTCAGCCAAGTGGCCGCATGCCGTCGTAGACACTAAAAGATGCAGAGCACTAATGCTCACCGGGAAAGAGCCCAAAAGCGCATCGCGCTCGAAGGACTCCGGTTTTGTTCCGTTGGAGATCCCGGAGTCTTCCACACAGCGTTGAGGACGGCTGGACGAGGACGAGGGGGTTTTAATGCGGTAAAAATCTCACATAATACGACTTGGCTCCCACGGCGTCGGGTACCTTGTAAAGGTTTAACTCTCGAGAACGAAAAAAGTGGCCAAGTTTCCATGTACATTCAGGGATTTCCAAAACATTTTCTACAACAATGGTCCTCACGGCCTAGCAGTATCAATACGGGTCTACCGCGTAATCGGGTTTGAGTTCCTTCTTCGATTGGAAATCACTTTGAAATATGGAAATACCCAAGCGTTCCGATATCGATCTTCAATCGGGCATTACTCTAATGTAATTTGGTTGACTGTTGTTATTGTGCTCTTGTATGTGTGTTATATACATATATGTATGTGATGATAGACACGTTATGGAATTCTAGCGTGATAAGATAAATGAAAACGTTTAATCACGTAACAGTATATTATGCCATAGTTTTACACGTATAGATATATGTACAAATCGTTATAACAATAAATAAATTTTAATTGTAACGCGTTGAACTCTATTACTTTAAGGTTGTTTTAAAATATAAACATGATATGACATTTTTTTAATAATCGTTACCCCCTTACCCTATGGTATTTCATTGCTGGACACGTATCAGATAGAAGATATCAGACTGAGAACGCTTTGGTCTATAGCCCACAACACTGTTAAAATGAAATTCTTTAACTCTTCTATTCGTAAGGAAAGTTAGTATTTTAGCAGTTTCAATTATACGTTAATGTATTATTGGAGTGTAACTTCTTTAGAATTGTGATTTGAAACTCGATGACACAAAAATGCATTACGAAAGCAGTTGTCGGAGCTACAAGTAGGTTGCGCTGTACCCCTTTCGGAATCATGTTTTTACTTCGTAGCTTATATAAGAACTCAAGTTTGACAAAACGAAATAGGATGTCCGAGTGTGGCTATGATTAGTCGATTTTTGAAAAAACATAAGTCATAATACCCTTATGCTTAGAAATATTTTATAAGTAACTAGCAATGCCCCACGGTTTCACCCGCTACTAGATAAAAAAACAAACAGACATTCAATACAAAAATATTTTGTCAATTCGAACCAGTAGTTCTTGAGATTAGCGCGTTCAACAAAACAAACAACTCTCCTGCTCTATAATATAGATAATATATAATATAATAATATAAGTATGATGTGAATAATATAAGTATAGAGTTTCCGTGTGTGAATTGTAAGAACACACGTGTTTTTTATTCAATATGTCACTAAACGTGCCCTGTCAAAAAAGCGATTAAGGGATAAAACCTAAGAGATCAGCAACACGACGAGCAAAATCCCTCATTAGGGGAGAGCTATATCCAACAAGGGAATTTAAAGGTTAAAGGGGGGGATGTGCCTTAAAATTTACCCTCCAAAACGTTAACAAGTAAGGGTAAGCTAAGCAATTTCAACGTAATACAAGTTGAACTCTAAAAACGAAACTAAATACTGGTGCATAATTTATGTAGCCTGTCTTTGTTTCATAACAATATTTTTATCATTTCCCCTTTTTACAGAAACGCCATATTGCCTTGGTGTTTCGTTAAGTCGAAAATTGCATGTCAAATCTTCCCCGCATCGCCTATGAAGCCCGTAGATAAGTCGCCAGTGAACCATGGAAAACTCGACTTTATGATATTCGAACAATAGTGTGCAGTAGACAAAGCCTCATTGTTTGGCGAGTACGTCAAGGTTTCATTATAAGTGTTCCGCAATATTATATCTTAAGTCTAGGAAGATAGGGTTAAAATTTCCTCATTACTGTTGCAACAATTTTACCACCGTCAACATGGAACTGAGAAGGTTGCGTTAAAACCTAAAATGTTTCGCTTTATACCTTGATTATTAATCTGTGGATTAGCTCTAGATTAATTTACCGATGGAACAAAATCCTGGAGAGAAATCACATCGGGACAATGTAATGTGAGCTATTACATTGTCCCAAAAATTTATCAGAGTGAATGTGTCGAAAGCATACGTAATGTCAATTACTTATTTTAATATCTTTATGCCCTTAATACGTACGTACTTTATGTTTTCTTAAAACAATCTAATTTGCGTTTTTTTATAAATTACAGTGTACCTACATAGCTTATTTTTATTTTCTCGTTTTCGGCTTTACCCTGCAATGTTATTTTTCAATGATGGGCGAAAACGTAACTAAAAATTGTTTTGCGGAAATGTAATAAACACGCGTACGTGTTAGTACGTATACTGAAGGCACTGTTCACTTAGAACCACTAAAACGGTCAGTAACTATCATTGGAGTGACAAAAATCGGCATAAAATGGCAACGACATTACTGGGCGTCATCCCTTACACAGAAAAAGTATCGGACTCTTACTTCAAGATAACTGATTCTAAGTAACTGATTCTAAATTCAAAGCAAATCATTGACTTGATACCGACCTTGTGAAAATTTATTCGTAGCAAGTTTAGTACTGTCAGTATTGTCTACAATATTGTCACTTGAATATTTTTAAAGTCATCCCACTTCCTCCGCCACTTACGAGCGGTATTGACTTTTTTGAGACTACCAAGTAAGCCTCGCTCAGTCACTCGCTGCTTTGTAGGGTGACAACTTTTTAAACATATCCGTTAACTGTTTTGATAGCAAAGTATAACTATTTTCGAAGAAATAAGTAATTCAATCTATTAACTTCAATAACGTGCTTACACCGTGAAGAAATTATCACTAGGTACCTGTGTAAATCGGCCTTAATTTTATGCAATTCACACTGATATGTCGTTCTCGGCGCCGACGTGTCGTCATCGGCAATGGCATATCGCTGTCGTGACGTCATCTTTACATAAGGGTTATTACGTACGTGACTTTCCATATGTGAGTACACACACATTGACGAAATTTGGCCTTCGATTTCTGTTCGTCCTGTCATTAAATTTATCACAATGTGTACCAAACCCCGACTGCTTAAAACTGGTTTTGTTCGTAATGTAAATATATTATTATGAATTTTATTTTAACGCTTTATATGAGTTTTCGTCAAAATGTTCATGTAAAAGTATTATTATACCTATATATATTCTTAGAATNCTATTTTCTAGCTTTCATTTGATACCCATATTGCCGTTATAATAGAAAAAATCGTCACTCCCCTTCCCCTTTTCCCCCATTTGCGGACGTCATTTTTGAAAATGATATAGCCTATGTCACTACTAACTAAGATAATACTAATAATATATACCTCACAATCCGTCAAGCCTTTGGGTTGTAGCGCGTGCCAAAGAAATATACATACATAAAACAAACATACATACATACGCTCGAAAAACATTACCGTCCATCTGATATAGCCGGGTAAAACTGAAGAAATAATTGCCAGAGTGTGCTGTCGGCGACGGTGCCGTATAGTGAGTGTCGTATCAATATAGAACACTCACACCCACACTTTGTGGACAGGAAACTCTACAGTTAAAAAACGGTAAAATTGTCGTCCTAATGTGAACTCACATCCAAAAATACATAGTTAATTAATATCCCATATCCGTTCTGTTCTAGCCAATACACGTACCTTCTTGAATGATAATATTAATGTGTAAGACCGATTATTTTTATTTATCTATAAATCTTGTATCTAAAAGAATTAATATAAATTATAATCAAAATACAAAATACCATGGAAAATGTAATACATTGGGTATATCATATTAATAGAACCTAAAAAGGATAAATAGTAGAATACTTCTGAGCATAAGGGTATTTATTGGTCTAGTGGTATGGTCGATTTTTAAAAAAGCATTAGTGTTAGCTTTTTTTAAAAATCGATTACTTAATCATTGTAATCCATATTCGGTCATCGTATTTAGCATTTAGCTTCAAATTTGACCTCTTATAGAAGCTATGAAATAAAATAGGAAGCGTAATTCAGAAAGGGCCATCAAGTTGTAGCGCCGCAAATGGCTTTCGTAACGCATTTTCGTTTCATCGAGTTTCAAATCACAAGGATTCTAAAGGAGTTTTATTTTAATAAAATACAATGAACGTATGTGTAAATAGATGACAATAATCAAATCACCAATATTTAAAATAAATGCTACTTGTCTATAATTTTCGTATACGTCAGAAATTTTGTTAATGATTAGTTTATTTCCCGTATGACGTGGGTATAAGAAGATTACTGCGAAACACAGAACAAACACCCCACCATCAACTGACTTTGTACGGGATTAAGTCACATTTGAAACCTTCAATCTTTATAATCCCACGAAACAGTGAGCGAGATGAAAAGTAGGTACACTTGAAAGTTCACCACGTGGTACGAGAGGCTTAAAACTTATACCCTTTAAATTTGCGGATTAAAATTTTAAATAAAAATAGGTATGTTTTCTAGGTCAGCTTTAGTAGACCCCTTCGTGATTTGTCTCCGGACGACACCCCCATACTTATTTCTGGGTAAAAGCAGCAGTGTGAAGCTGCTGTGACCTTATAATAAGTGAGTAATTATTGTTTCAACTAGCTTTTACCCGCTCGCGTTTTCAAATTCTTTGACAACCGATCATGTCTGCCGTTTTTGTTTATTAAAAGTAGCCTATGTTTTTTTCTAATATCTGTAAGAATATGTGTACAAAGTTTAATGATAATCAGTTGAGTAGTTTTGGCATGAAAGCGTAACAAACTTACATTCACATTTATAATATTACTAGCTGCGCCCTGCGGATTCACCCGCGTAAGTTTCCACGAAGATATATAGCCTTTAGCCTTCCTCGATAAATGGGCTATCTAACACCGAAAGAATTTTCCAAATCGGACCAGTAGTTCCTGAGATTAGCGCGTTCAAACAAACAAACTCTTCAGCTTTATAATATTAGTATAGATTATGTTTCAATGTAGAGGCCAAAACGTAAACAACGATTGTTTTGAGGAAACGTAATAAACTCGTACTAAGTACACTGCAAGTGCAAGTGCAAAGGATATCAAAATAGAGATAAATATATAACAAGCGTATAACTTAGTTTTCAGGAGCAGCTAAGAATAAGGTTCTTGGACCTGGGACCCTGATTCGGGGTTGACAAGGAATATATACAGGTGACAGTAGCCGTCAGATGAACTGAATGAATGTTTGTTATTGTATGTACATATATGTCTTTTTTAATATATTTTTATTTAATAATATCTAACAATGGGATAATCATACAATGACAATGTTCTACTTAATCATATCTCTAACCTATAAGGTAGACTCATATATCCATTAGTGATACCTAGAGTTGTTATGGCTTTTACAGCAAAAATGACTCTACTGTTTATATTTTCACACTCCAAACATTGACCTTGACAACACATTAAATGTAAATGCTAGAATTAAAATTCCATTGTATTGTATTACCACTATTCTTTAGCTGGCCAGTTATTTTAATGATTGCGATACTCATTTCAAACAAACAATTTTCGCTTCAACCGTAACGGTTTCATTAAACTTGATCATGTATATAATTTATCGAATGCTTCGATAGGTGCATTTTCCTTTTTATTATTATTATTATCATTCCTCCGGTTATGAACGGTGGCAGTTGATACTATATAAGTCGAATAACAATCGTCGGTGGCCGCTCACCCTCGTCTGTATTTTGTTTGCAGTCGGTCATGAGAGGCATCAACCGTCCTTGCCTTTCGCGAAGGCCTCAGTATAAGTCCATCTCACCGCGCGGCGTGTTTCGCGCCTCCATGAATAAAATAAGATAGCACCGGCTGACTCTACCTGTCTCTCTCATTGCCGTCTAATACGAGGCATGCCGAAACGGGACAGTCGTACTTTGGGCAGAAATGCAATAAAACTGTGCGCCTACATGGGAGATTTGTTGCTATGTAGCTTATAGTTCATCAGCTATGTTACGTAGACGTGTTGTATTATTTGTTTAGCAGAGTCGACGGTCGGCGCACGTGTTAATTCTCGTTTAATTTCGGATAATGACATCGCTTATTTCATTTCAAAATTTTAGGTAGGTAAGTAATAAAAATCTCACCGCGGCGGTGGAGTTTAAATTACTTTTAATGCATTCCACGGCTGTCATCACGCGCCCTTGCACATAACAATATGTTTAGGAATTCCGATATTCGATTTTTTTTCAGGAATAGAAGTAGGTAGGTACATTTTACGTCAGTAACATTTACACATATCTATTTGTCAATGAATATATGTTTATTTGCAATCAATCCCTCCATACTGCAACTCATGATTGTAATGTCAAAAAACTTGATTTTAATACCGATAAAGAAGTAGAGAATAGGTAATATCTATGTATGTTGTTTACTTAGACATTGTTTTGAATACGAAAAGTTGGATCTTATCTTAATATGAATACAGACAGTCTATTTGTCTATTTGTTACATACAGACGGTCTATTTGTGTGTTATTGTAAATCCGCGAAATGTTCTAGACACCGGGTCTATTTTTGTCCAGAACACATGCTGTGTCCGGATTAATCGTATAATAGTACTGACTAATTGATATCATAACTTTCAAACATTTTGAAACAAATTGTTTCAGATACAAGATTTGAAGTGTCGGTATTTGTTGAATTCAATGCTACTGAGTAATTGAAAGTTAAAATATTGTATTTTAAAGTATATTTGATACGAATTGAATTCGAATAGGTAGATTTTTAGTACATTTAACAGATGAACGTTTTATAGTTTTTTCTTTTTTTAATTATTATTGTGTTTAGATGCAATTAAAAACATAGTCATTATACTATGTTTTATGGGATGAAATTAATGTTTATGTAATAAGTGAATGTATGGACATTAATCTATATATAATAAAACAAAAAAGGACCTATCAAAATACCTAATCTATTAGTTTCTATAGGTTGGTACATGGGTATATCTGTCTATTATGTTTATGAAGTATACTGAATGGGTAAATATTTCGCTGTTTTGCATGAATAACCATACAAACCAAAATGTTTACTGGAAGATATATTTTTATCTAAAAAGGCGTGAAATTGTAACCTTGGTCCTCTAACTACATCATCATCAATGCCTTTTTAATATTTTTATATTATTTTTAGTTAATTTATTAAAAGTCTCTCCTAAAAAAATGCGTTTTTGAGTTATATTATTATTGATGCCATGTGTTGGCATTGTATAAACAGTAACACGACTTTGTCACAGGGGACTTTACAGATAGTAGAAAAGGCTTCTATTAATTACATAGATATTTTTATTCCTGCACACTGATACTTACACGTTAGGAGAGACATGGATATCAATCTTACTAATATTGAAAATGCGAGACTTTGTGGGAATGTATGTGTGTTTTCACTATTTTACGCAAGAACGACTGATCGGACTTCACTGGAATTTGGCACATAGATAGTTTATGTTTATGACCTAGATTAATACACGGGATAGTTATTGCTCTGATAGACATACCCCAAGCGGGCTCCGCGGGAATAATCTAGTAAATCACATCCCTACTAATATTGTAACTGTGCATGTGTTTGTTTGTTACGCTTTCACGTCAACTACTCAACCGATTATCATGAAACTTTGTACACATATTCTTAGAGGTATTAGAAAACACAGGATACTTCTTATAAAAATATATATCAATAAATTGGCAGACATGATTGTTTGTCAAAAAATTAGAAAACGCGCGGGTAAAAGCTAGTATATCTATAAAATCAAATATCATGAATACGGTAACAAATGATAACTATAAGGTTTTCCTGAGTCGCATTAGGAGAAAGCGAAGATAGTGAAAGGAATTTATAGTTTGAATATTACAAAATATTTATACAATGAAATTCACCACACTTTATTTCTTATATTTAGATCAGATTTAGTGATGGAAGATCGAATTGAAGTGAAAAATTTGTAAAAATCTTACCGAAACAATTACCAAGCATGTATTAAACTTATAGCTTATTCCATGGTTAATTATTACGAGAAGGCACCTACTCTATAATTGTTGTTAAAATAGAACCAATTAAAGCAAATAAGACTTTCTATTCGTAAATAAGTATTTAAAACTACACTTATATAAAATAATTTCAAATGCAAAAATTAAAAGCAAATTGTTAATTAAGGTGTCAGACGTCGAAACTGAATTTAATTTGTTTTTATAATTTTGTTGAAACGAAATCCTTAATTATTTATGCGTAAGAAGTAGGTACCTATATGATATCCAACAAGAGGTAGGTACATAAGATAAGTAAGCTATAACGTGTAAAAATGTTTATATATTTCACAAGCTGTGCCCTGCGGTTTTACAAAAGCAACATTTAATAGGTACGTAAAACTGAATTTTATACATTCAATATGTACATAATGTCGAGCACGTGCTGGTTCATTAGTTTCTTTCTTTCTTTCTTTTTTTCTTTCTTTCATTTACATTTGCCTTGTCCTTCCAACCAGAACACAGCAATAAACGTAAACATAAACGCTTTCTACACTCATAGCCCCACACTAGGATTTTCTCCTGTGTCGTGAGTGCCATGGACACACAAAGACGAATACATAAATATCCAGACCCAGAACGGAAATCTAAAATCATCATTCAGATATCTGTCTGGCCGCGGATCGAACCCGGGATCCATTGCGTGTCAGACCGGTATTGTGACCGCTCCACCACATGGGTCGTCAAACATAAGTTTTTCTAGCGCAAACCCCTAATCCTTTTCCTAAAATAAGCAGCCTAAGTTACATCTTTAGCTTTATACAAGGAAAGTTCCATCAAAACCGATCCAACAATAAATTACAGTCGTTATAATACGTACTTCCATATGCATTTAGGAAAACACTGTTATTTTGACATAGACTTGTCTAGAACATTAGACAGTGAGTATAGTACATTATCAATCCGCAGTCTATACTTCTCCAATCAATATCTATGTATCCATAGAGAGATTTAAGGAACAAAGTTAGACTTTGCTCCTTTAAAACAAACTTGTGAATCAAACTGTTCTATAAAAATACCTAATAACAATAATAAAGGTGTCCGGGTTACTACAATTTTCCCAGTCGCTAAATTTGGCCATTAGGCAAATAGTAATTTGTAAGGCTTCAAATTTCCTTATTTATAATTAACAAAATAAACTCGACATTCCACCAATCAAAGAGAAAACATAATCGTTTTCAAACAAACGTGTAAAAAATACTGAATTGTTTCTTATTCGCATATTTATAAACAAATAATGCAATTATACCTCACGTCAATGTTTCCTACTATTTATCATGTCTTTTACTGTCAGAAAAGAACAATTTAAATGTCAAGTAAGTGTCATTCATTCTCTTTCTTACTGTGTATTTAACATAACTTATGTATGATCAAACAACTTTTGTACTTAATAGGTATTTAAAGAGTTTGCTATTGTGGTGCAATTGAAAAAAACTTTTAACTTTTCGTATACTTTACTTAGATATGTATGTACTAGGTTTTTCCCGCGGCTCCGCCCAGTTGGGTCATGTACCACAGTAAACGTATTCTATGTGTTAATCCAGGCCATAAACTGTGTGCCAAGTTTTATTCATATCCAATTAGTTCTTTATACGTGATAGAGTAACAAACACACAAACATCCTCACAAACTTACACATTGATGGTATTAGTAAGACTTAAAACGTATTATTTTAATATGTTACGGGTACTCACGATATGCGGTTTTAAATTTCTTTTTGCCGATATTTCGAACCAGTTACATGGATCGATCCACATAGGTATATCGTGAAATATCGTGAGTACCATATTAGAATGTATCAATTCCGCGATAATATTAGTCTAAAATCATATATTAAAACGTAATACATACATACTATAATAATTTAAAAAATATTTTAGTTGTATTTTGAAATGAATATAAAATTTTATTCCCGTTGACAGATAGCTCAATTATCTACACATAACTAGAGTATAGGTATAGCAATTACAATTTATTGAATCTAGGTACATCAAGAATTTAATGCTAAAATTAGCCACTTTTCCGCAATTACCTATACGCGATGTGAGGATTTAATAGTATCGAGTTATAGATAATTGAAGCACGTAAACTCAGGTTATCTGTTTCTGTCCACGGTCATTTTAAATGTTGAAATAGTTTATTTTTCTAGTTCACCTTCTCAATATATATTACCAATAGAAATACTTTTTATGTTGTGTGCGTACCGTTTACATTAACTTGCCCGATATTTATAGCGTGAGTTACATTAAGCATTGGAACTAATAGGAAGTCCCACCAAATTGTATTTGGTGATGTGCATCATGGATTTGCAGAGGAGTAACTTTGTTGTGTTTGTATGTTATTATTTTATATTATTTCTTTAATAGTTTGTTGTTAAGAAATGGCCACAAACGTGCATGGAAATTTTAACCGACCCTAGATAAGATTAGAAATTTATCTGAGGTTGACCAAGGATGCATAGCTACCCCTGAGGAGTAAGTCAAAAAGACCCTGATAAGTAACTCAAACAAATATAATAAAATAACTAATTTTTAATTAGCAAGTCTAAATTAGTCAAGCTGATGAGGAAATTGCCGGTCACATCCCTAGAAGGACCGATAACCGATGTGGAAGAAAGCTTCTGGAGCGGCGACCACGTTTAGGCAAAAGTAGCATAGCACCTGACCATATGGACCGATAACCTAAAACAGCGGAAACCCGTCGAATTCAGAAGGCACAGGACCGGTTGGAATGGCGCTATTTAGGAAAGGCCTATGTCCATCAGTGGACCTCAAAAGACTGATGGATAGAATTTTAAAGATTCGATAAACTTATAATTATGTCAGCATATAGTTTTAGGAAATATATTACCTATGTAATAAAAACTATATATTTTAAAGAATATTGTATATCAGGACTATCCTAAAAAAGTTCAACGAAGCGAAAATATCTAATACCGTTAATATATAGTTTTGTTATTTTGTTATTTTATTTTAGTCTCGATTCGTCAAGCGATCAGTAACAGCGCAATGCACTGAAGTAGATTGAACAATGCACATGACGATGGTGGTCGATTGCCCGATAAATGAGCTGTGGACATGAATGGAGAAAAATCGATGCCGTTCACGTGCACGCCAATGTGTAGCTCCTCACGGAAATTAGATCAATGTTTCCGTGGCAGTGATAGTGCCGAAATGACAATGAAAATTTTACACTGACAAATTTTCACATTAGCTTGGGACTCGGCAACTTACTTAGTGATTGTCAGTGTCAGGGAATATTTTAATGCGCTTATTTTTTACATAGGAGATAATCAATCATATCTATAGAGAATATGAAATCAATCACACTTGTTCACAATGGCTAATTTGTTAAATTGCTAATCGTTAAAAACATTATGATATCATATAAACATTATGATAGTTTGAATAATTTCTAAATTACATTGCAAGAGAAAAAAATATCCAAAAAGAAAACAATTTATTTTTTTACAAAATCAATTTGCCTCTCAATCTCTACATCAGTTATTTATTAAAAATGAAAATATATAGATATGTATATAGGTAGGATTTACAATAAACATTTTTTTGATTATAATCAAGAAAATAATTGAGTAGATAAATGTAATTATAGATCTCTATGGATTCCTGATTCTCCAAACTTTCAAGTCAGTTTTAACAGTTGTAAAAGTTCCAGTTCTCAGTAATAACAAGAAATGAGCGTGATACTTATAACTGGATAGTCAAAAGTCAAAGTTCGTGGATATCAGAAGACAGTAGCGCACTAACGGTTCTATCGGTCTTTTGAAGTCCACTACTGGACATAGGCTTCCTTAATGGTGTTCTGTGACAACATTCACGGCAGTTGTCTCGATATTACGCAGAAAGACGCTGCTGTTCTTCTACTAGATTTTTTCCACGATTTTTCCACTAGTGGGCAGGGACTGGTTCCGTTCGGTGTCCGATACGGTACACGGTTATTTATCCAACGATTAACGTATCCTTTAACTAACTCTTGCCTTACAATGCTCTACTTATTAAAACCTATTTGTAATCATCAAAGGTAAAACTTAAGTGTAATGTTTGACTAACAAATCAAAAGAAAATTAAACTACAACGAGTATACATTTCAAATAATGAATTAATCTGCAATTGTTAAACTGAATACTGGTTTAATTAAATAGTAATTATCTCGAGCTCAAATAACATTTTTAACCGAAAATTAATATTGAACTGAGATTTAATCTGCATTTTCGGAATGTTACTAATTAAGGCACAAATTAATAAAATGTTTATTGGCGTCGATCTGATTTATCTGTAAATACAATATGCTACTGATACTGAACAAGTTGTTAAATGATTACTTTTATCGCATAAATAATATGTACATTGAATGTGTGTAATTATGTTCAGAGCTCAATTTCTAAAGGAATTTACTATGCGTTTTCGTCAATGATGTACCCATATTGAACGTAATTATGATCATTAATTATTTTGAATTTGTATTTTTGTGCATATAGAATCTGACATTCTGTTTCAATTTACAAAGGCACATAATATGTATCATGAGCTATTGTAAATTGGCACAATACGTTAGTAACGTGTTATATTACTTATGTATCTTATATAGTTAGGGTTCTGTGCCCAAAAAGGTTAAAACGGAACCCTTGTTGCCTATACTAAGCCTCCGTATGCATCATAAAACATAAAACGCTTTTTACACTCATAACCCCTAAAGTGGGATTTTCTCCTGTGTCGTGGGTGCCATGGACACACAAAGACGAATACACAAACACCCAGACCCAGAACAGGAATGTAAACTCATCATTCAGATTTCTGT
>MOOZ01001204.1:350701-362178 GCA_002930495.1 Cecropterus lyciades
GTATGGTAACCTCTCCGCCACGCGGGTCGTCACATCATCACAGGGATGTCTCATAAACCAAACAGATTTTTTTACAGACAGACATTTTTACTGCCTGTGTATTATTATAGTTATAATAACAAATATTAAAAATAAAAAGCGATTTGTTCGGTAATTTTCGGTTTGCCTATCAAACCGTAATAATTAAATACTTAACATTTCATCAGTGCCTGTTCTATATCTGCAACGATAATTAATACAAATGATGAAAAAAATAAAAATCGAGTGGTTCGATAAAATTTGGCTTGCACTCAAATACTCATGATTACTTATGTCTTACCTTTAAAATATATTAGTTTAGTATCTTCTAAAACGAATTTTATAAAAAAGGTTTAATAAAAAAATGCATAAAATATACTGTGTAAATAAATGTATAAAATATATCGTCCCCATTAAAATACATTGTTTTTGAAAAACTATTGTTTATAGAACTATTCATTACTTACTGAGAGTTTTATGTTTGTTCATAGTATGCATGTTCTAAAGCATGCGGAATAAACTTTTCATGGTTTAGAAAAAAACGTAATTATTATTAAAATATTAGTGAATGTATATATTCATTAAATATATAAATATATATATATACGTCCCCTGTTACCCGCAATATATGGTTAATAAAATACCTAATTGATCAAGTAAACGATAGTAAATAGCATAATATCTAGTTTTACACCACCATTGATGTTTTTAATTGCCTCGTGTAATAAGTAGAGAACATTTTATTTAATATTTTACGCAGTTTTCAAATCATTTAATGTTTTATTATTTGTTTGCTTTATTTAAACTAATACTGTCTAATTTTATTTAAATATTTCAATTTATAAGTATATTTAAAAGTTTTGAATATATTTATTTTTAAACCCCGTCTTTTTTGTCTGTCTGTCTGTGGACACGTCCCTCCTAAACGGGTGAACCGATTTGGATACGGTTTTTTTTGTTAGACAGCAGGTTGCCGGGTGCTGGTTCTTAAACATGTTTTAACAAAATCGGTTCAGTCAGTTATTACATATAGATGGTGAAAGTGGTGATGAAATCTCAAATGTTTATAAATATTCACAAGTGGGGCATCAAATGAAAGGACACAAAAAATAACTTACATTTAAATATCTTATCTTAATCGGCTTAGCCATTTACTAGATATACGAGGTTAAAGACAGGATGAAAAATTCAATGTTGTCAAATATACCCAAGTGAGATAACAAATGAGAGAGGATGACATCTATATTACAATTAAATATGTCTTATCAAAATCGGTTCAGCCAGTAACTAAATATGGTAGTTCAAATTGAGGAGAAATAATAAAATATTTGCAAATATACCTATGTGGTGTATCAAATTAAAGGGCATGACGAGTATGCTATAATTAAGTTTGTTTTACCAAAGTTGGTTGAGCCATTTAGTAGGTATGAGAGTAAGAATGGGGATAAATAATCGAATATTGTCACATACACCCAAGCGGGGTACCGCTAAGTTTAGAGACTAGATACCTACCTAGCTAAAATAAAATAGGGAGACTGGATAATCCTCACTTTCACAGGCTTAACAATTTAAATCTAGTAAATAAATAGATAGTCAATCGAATAACGGGTCTGTCTAAGTTCAACGCTACCCTTCCGCCGCGACGTTGTAGCACAATTTTAACAAACGAATTTTATATTTCTATAATTAAAATATAGGTGTAACGCGCTCGAATTTGATGGCTCATCCAAAAATATTATTTTTGACTTTTTAAATGGTTGCACACTTATTTTAAATTTAATTTATACAACCTGTATATCACTGAATGTGATTCAACTTAACTAGGGTGACGACTATTTATGTGATAAACACTTTAACGTTATTGTGAAATTAAATAAGAAAATTTAAACTCTTCAATCAGCTTCCGTCCTCCGTGGACCCTGCGAATAATACAAAAACACTTGTGCAGAACTTCGCTTGAAATAAATCAGTTTTGATAAAATAATGACCGGCATTTTAAATTATTTACGCTTTTAAATAGTTTGCAATAAATTATTCTGTTTATTTTGTAAATATTAAACCGTAATAAATTTAAGTAATTACTTATATTGGTCACAAGTCGTAGGCGTGCTACGGTGTAGCCCGCTTACGCCGTAGCGGCCGCCGCCGCCGCCGTCGGCAACTTACCTACGTAACTACACAGGAAAAGTACTAAGTATTTTCTAGTATACGCCTGATTGTTAATATATAAGTTATAATATATACTATAAAACCCAGTGTATTTTTTACTGATAATTTAAAACATCAGCTATATATAATAAGGGTCAGAATATTTTGTTAAATCCTAATAATTTGGATTATTTATTTATATGTTTAGATTGTAGAGCTTTTAAAATATTTTAGATAATTATTTCTGAACTTACATTTTATTAAACTATTAAACCAAAATTTTCATTTATGTAAGTAAAAATTATTACTTTTAAGTTTTAAAATAATAAGTGAATAATTTAACAAAACAAATAAACAAAGATATTTAATTATTCATGAACGATACAATAATATTAATTCTCAGTTACGGACCGATTTGATTAATAACACGGTAGGTAGTATACCAATTAATAATAATTAATTTATCCCAGATTACCTGAACAGGTAATCGATAGCTAATTCTAACCCTATTTCTTTATAAACTATAAGTCGTAAATTGTTATCAGGTCAATAATTAAATTAATTTTGTTTTTATTTAACAATTTTGCAGTCGCACTAATAATTATTACTGAAACTGATTTATTTCACCGAACACTCCACACGTAAACCCATTAATGAATTCGCGAAGAGGTATCAAAAGTTGAAAAAGCAAGTGGTAGATTCATGGAGCTCCATATAACACTTCGCGATCGCCGCAAGCACTTGACAACACTGTACAATTTGTAAACACAACGCACAGCACAATCACAGGTAGTCCTGAAAGAAATACGGTTAACACAAACGAAAGCACGACAAAATTATTTTATTATAGCCCGTTTTCATTGTAAAGCTATGGTTTGTTTTGTTTATGCTTTCCGAACTCGACCTTGGAGTGGATGCATTTCACTGACACATGTAAACAAACAGCATGGCTGCGGACTTTGAAGACGAGCGATAATAAGAAGATTATGAGAAGATTGAAAGGTACTTACAGATGGATTTGGAACGCACCGGCGCGGATCGGTGCTGCGGTACGTGGGACTGTACCGGCCCGGAAAGCAGCCTGGGGGCGCCATTAGCCCCCCACTGGACTTCATCTTGTCTGGAGAGTACATGGCACATGACCCCCAAGGGTCGTCCTCCAACTTCAACACCTTGGAAGGTGAATGATACTGTCGGTCGAAAATTTTGACGACTTTATCGTACTTCGGGGTTAAAAAAGGCGACGCGTCGCCGCGACCGTTCCGTTCGCCGGATGATGACCGACTGAGCTGGGTGTCCCGTGACGTCACCGGCCACGCCCTCGCCCCTCCACAGACCCCTCCTCCTACGACACCTCGCCCTTCTCACGCATGTTTACGTCGCCGCCGGCGGCTCCACGATTAACTGAATTATTTAATTGGTCCATTCACTTCTCGTGTCTGTTACCTTTTCACGCTTCTAACTCCAAAAGGTTGACGGATAGCCCGTGACGCGATTGGCACAATCCCTAATTATATCTTAGTCAATAACTAGGAAAACAAACGTATAAGTTCAACTTCGGGATTCAATGACAAGGTTAATTATACCTTTGTCAATACTTTAATAATTAAGTATTTTCGTAACCCGCTAAAAGGTACAGAATACCTTTTTAAAAGTCAACCTATACTAGGTTGCTATGAACACAAATAGATAAGTACACAAACGCGCAGACACAGAACCGCAGATAGAACCTACAGCCTTCTGCGTGATAGATACACAATAAGGTAAACCGGTTTCCCAAACAAAATAAGTGAAAAAAGATAAATAAAAGACAGATTCACGTTCAATCTAGCTAGTATCTCATCATCATCCAAAACTCTTGTATTTTCATCCAAACTTCGTTATATACGAATCTTTATTTGGAAACGACAATCAGAAATTGGTTAAAATTGACTTTGAACATCTTATAACTTTGTTCTTAACAAAATATTAGCGAAAACTTAGTTACAACAGTACTTTTGCATGCATTATTTAACGCGACACGCTCAAAATAAATTCAAGCCTCTATAACATGTGGGGATATATATGGTACTGCCAAATATAGTAACACCAGGTAAGTAAATAGGATTATTAATAAACAAACTTCTTAAAAAGTTAAAAAATGAAACACAAATTAAGTAAGGTCTTCTTGGTTTCGTATTCTTCTCACAAAACCCTTTCATTTGATACCCATATCATGGGGGTGCGAATAATAACGGATCTGGCGTCTTGGGGCGCCTGCGACATTTAGAATGACGTCAGTAAATCGTACATTGTCATCCAAACCAAACATGCATACAAAGTTTCAGCTCAATCGATCCAAAGAAGTTCAAATCTTCCTTGATTGATTGATTTGTAAACTTTGGTAGGTATATAAAAATGTAAAGTTCATAGTCTGTAATTATATTGTTAGTTATAAGTAGGGTTGCCACTCGTACTTTATAAAAAGTATTGTATTTTATTTGGGCTAATTATATGTTATATTTTACGAAAAATACTTTATTTGCTTGATTTAGGAAAATAATGAAACAAACATTGTATCATGACAAGGTTTCCATAGCAACCTAAATTAGGGAATTGTACAATATTTTGACTTCTGTGCCTTTTTTACTCGTCAAATTGCAGAGACACAGGTACCAAAGATTATCTAGATTCCCCCTTCCTTTCGCCGAGTTGCATTTCTCTCACTCCATCCTTAAAGTTGTCTGGGATAACAAAATTAAGGAATATAATAAAATGTACTTTATTTTGCAACGACGTAATTGTGTATTTTACCTTTTATAGCCAAGTCATTATACCTTTTATAGTCATTAGCAAAGCTAATGTAAGACAAATAGGACATGAAAACACCATAAGCGTATTAAAAAGATTTAGATAGATGTAATAGAATCCTCAAAGTATACATATGGATTATTGATTGTAATAGGTCAAATCGGGTCAATGGACAGATGAGAAGGACGGACTAGGCACAAAGAAATTAAAAATATTCAAACTCTTTTTCATACCACAGGTGGAATTATCATTGCCCGATTTCTAAACTAATTGCTACATTATATAGTATTCCTATTTTCTATGTTGAAGGTTGTAGCAATCTAATTATGTAGGAACCTAGACCGACCAGGGTCATTTAAGTGAGATGTTCCACATCCATAACACAGGCGTCAAAAGAAAAAAAAATTTCTTCAACCTATACTATTATATAGGTGCTAGTTCAACTAGATTTGGTGAACTTGGATTTTTTGTATTATTTATCAGACTGAAGTAGCGAACATGCAGTCTACCTGATGGTTATCACCATCCATAGACATCTGTAAGCAACTTCATGTAGAAGAGGGGTTCTATCTGATGTCAATCACAGATCTGCTACTACTCCCGGGAACTAAGATAGCCTCATATTTAAGTGAGCCGGCAAACACACCCTTCCACGGAAACGCAAGAACAGCTTCACCGTAGAAATTGGTGTAGCGCTGGTACCTCCCCGATCGAACTACACTAGTTGTACCACCTGTAAACATAAATAAAAACAGTTTTATTATAAAAGTGGCTCTCATTCAATCATACTTGCCACAAAAATCTACGTGTCAAACAATCAATTAAAACAAAATATTTAGATAGGTACCAACTTCAAAAATTCTCAATAGCAACAGGCAATCTCTTAAGAGTAGTACGTATATTTATTTATAGTACGTACAAAGTACAAACTATTATAGTATATTAAGTATGTTACTTATTACATAGAACCCATTACCTATAAAACCTGAAGAGTTTTATAAAGGATTATAGTTATGAAAGCTGGTTACTATTTTACCATAAAAACAACGATTTCACAAAGAACCCTTTATGAATCAAGCCCAGTGAAAACACCGCCACCCACACATTTTCTGAATAATAATAGCAGTGTTAAGATTCTGATTTGAAGGTGTGGTAAGGGAGATTTACTATCCTAGGACCTTTATCTTAGCCCTCAGGGGTAGAAACACTGCTAATGGTCTACCTACTGTGGGATTCTAATTATGTATATCCGGATTTGATCACAGGTTATTTTTTGTGCAGAACCCTTATTACATTTTCTAAAATAGAAGTAACTTAAGTTACGACTTATGACATCAGCTATCCAACAGTGAAAGTCCCGTCCAAATCGGTCTAGCGGTTGCAGAAATTACACAGAACAAACAGACAGACAAAAATGTTAGTAATTTTTGTCTGTCTGTCTGTTAACCGTTAAAACCGTTATTTTGATATTACAAACAGACAGTTCAATTTTATTTATACGTATATATTAAAAGAACACATAAGCAAACTGTTCCGTCGTAAGTCGGTCACAAAGTATGTTTAAGTATTTTCTTACCACGCACATAACGAAACGATAGACCACCTCAAATAAACTTGTTTCTCGGCTACCTGAAATCCCTTTAGGGCCAGAACGCAGCAAAGGCAATAAAGCAGGGATGGCGAATAGCAATAACAATTCTATATAGGTAACTCACAATTCTCTTGCAATTTACTCAAACATGTGATTTTTAAATCGCAGCAACGATCGACCATCCTTAATATTTAATGGCATTAACCGTACCGTGCAGCTACCTACATCGCCGTGCAGATCAGCCCTGAATGAAAATATAGTTCCGAATCAAACGCAATTTTTAATGCGGAAATAAAATAAGTAAGATATAAAAGTCAATATGCCAATAAATGATACTTGGCTCTTTTTTAAATAATAAGCATCATAAATATACGAAACAGCTTACACCTGTTTATTTATAGACATGTCTCAATATTATTTACTTTTTGCAAATAAAAATATCATATTTTTAATGAGTTATTCCAAGGAAATATTCCAAATCATTTTTTTCGGACAATTATTTTTCAATCAATAAAAAAATGTTGAAATAATAGACTGGAAAAATAGTGGTTCTAACGTATATATTAGTTATGACATTCAATAACAAGACTAACAGCACTATTCTTTCACAGTATACGATAGAATAGAATAGTAAAAAAAAAACTCTTTATTGCACACTATAAATATAAACAAACAAACAATCGTATGTAATAGGCAGTCTTATCGCTAAATAGCGATCTCTTCCAGACAGTGTATGCACGGAAAAGGTAAGCAGTTATTTATTGGGTAAAATATTAGAAAGGAAATAATGAACAAAATACGATATCATTGATTAAACAAGTAACATTGATAATATAAAATAAAAATTGCAAACGATAGTTCACTTTCAATATATTGTTTTTATGCAGTTGTGATTTTGTTTGTATAATATTAGATATATTAAATTTAACGCTTTTTATGAGTTCTCGTCTATTACTAACTTTCATTTGATACCCATATTGTCGATTGTTCAAAATAATGTAGCCTGTGTTACCTTGCAAACTGAGACGATTCCAATGATATGTCATATGTAATCCGTCAAGCCGTTTCGGTTGTAGCGCATGCCAAAGAAATGGGCATGCATATACATATTTGACCATAATAAAACAACTATTTAACAAATTGTATATACATACGCTCGAAAACGTCAACCTTCTCTTGACGCAGTCGGGGAAATATAGCGTTAACTAAAAAGTAAAAAAAAAACAACTATTTTTTAACTACTACTTACTAAAATGAAACGACGCGTTTAAGTATATACTTATCACGCTTTTCAAACGTAACTTAGGTTCCCACCACGTTCAATGTTATAACATTACTAATATTTATTTTTAGTATTTTTACTTAGGCATATTATATTAAAAGTTAGAAAATTAAAATATTTTATTGAAAATTAAAAATATGAAACGAACAAACAAGGCAGTAAAATGTTAGTAATTAATTGACGCAGTCGAGTAAAAAGTAGTTTATGTCCTGCTTTATGAAGCAAATTACAGACAACCAACATTGCTTCCTTAGTAATTAACTGCCACAAGTAGTGTATTTAAGAACTAAAACTTAATAACAGAATAGGCCTTATCCACTCACAAATACTTGTCTAGATATCTAATGATAGTTACTAAACGGCAAGACGTATTGAAATTATATTTTATTAGTGTCCTGTGTGACAAATTTATCTTAGTAAATATATATTTATGTAAGTACATGTAATTACCTATTAATTAAAATCGTTATTATTGATATGTTTATATTCTATGGAAGTCACGGATAGGTATGTCACGGTTTACATATTCGAATGAGCAAATATTTATTTGTCTACTTATAAAGAACTGCTTACTGTAATCATATGAAAACACTCTTCATTCACTAGATCTACTGTTTCAGTGATGGCAATCAACAATCTGTAGCTTCAACCATAGTTCGTTCCTATAACCAGAAGCCACGTGTGAAATACCCTGTAAGTACGAAAAAAAATATTTAAGCATACATACATTATTCAGTCGCGGCCGAACAATGGCTGTTATGTACACTCAATTAGTATCTGTAACAAAAACTCCGTTTTAAAGGGTTTGGGCAACTCCTTCGGGAGCCGGACGTGATGATACACGACGTGCACGAGGGTAATTAGTGAAGATCATAACCCAGCAAACCGACGGATACATGTCAAAACAAGAGCAACCCTTCACGTAATTATCCGGCCCGACCGGCAGATGGCGGGAGTTTAATTTTTCGATTTCGGACGGCCGTACATTATGCATGACGCTTTTATCGCTCGCTGTGGTTCCTTCGGGACTTGGCCGGGCGTTCAATAAGTTATAGGTGGCAGCGGGTATCGCTACTGGCCGTACAATACAAGCGATGTTTACACTTTAGAATCATTGTTTATAATTATTTTATTTGGTGATTCAGTCTCGGTGTTTTGTTACATTGTTACAAAAAGGGTTATTAATGTATATGTATAATTTGCTGCGCGGAATTTTGAAAAAATACAGTAATTTATTCATTTAAACGAAAACAAACCCACTACTTACCTGGATCTTAGATTGGTCAGTCACACAAATGCTGAGAATGAAAATATCTCACGCGATTGTATATACTAAAATCACAATGAATGTTAAAATTTTACAATATATAACACATTTTTCCAAAAGCAATTTTTTTTATAATAAATATTAACCGCTACATGTTTATAGCTTAAACGCTGTTATAACTACCCTTTTTCGGGTCTCGCAGATTGGCGCGGATGCCCGGATGGGCGCAGCAAAGCAGCTCACAATACACCACTCAAACTCCATCACGGTGGGCTTTGAGCGATGCTATCGCAAAAAATATGATTTATTATTACTTCCCATATATATTTAAAAAAAAAAACACGCTTTCTACACTCATAGCCCCACACTAGGATTTTCTCCTGTGTCGTGGGTGCCATGGACACACAAAGACGAATGCACAATACCCAGACCCAGAACAGAAATCTAAACTCATCATTCAGATTTCTGTCTGGCCGGGGATCGAACCCGGGACGCACTACTTGTCAAACCGGTATGGTGACCGCTCCGCCACGCGGGTCGTCGTCGGTTTAATATATTCAAATAAAGTTATACGCACCAATACCATTGTAACTAAGTCGAGGCTGTAAGTAGAGATTAAGAACAAAAAACATACTCAGATTAATAAAAATTATGACAACCGCACATATTGTTTTTGATTTAGGTATGAGGATTAACAAGGATAATAATTTATTTGTCATACCTTAATTACAATACCTTTTAAATGACATAATATTTTGATTTTATGATTAACTGTTTTAGATTTAATGATCCACTAAGATATATAATAAACTACCTACCTCCTGAGGTATTTCCGAAGCGCTATAACATGGAGCTCGTCAAGAAAGGTGCATGAGGCTCTTCTTCAAAGCTTTCGATACATTGGCTACTTCTATAGTGCTATAAATGTCCATAAGACAGCGAACCAGTGTGCCAGCACGCTAGTTATAAATATTTAAAAAAATCACACTTTATTATAATTTCGCTTATTACATCATATAAATTAAAAATTCACAAAATGTTAAATCTTTTTTTATTCATAAACGCAGATAAATATACTGGAAAAAATACATAGTACTAAATTACGGAGCAGAGAGGCCCCATACAAAATCCGAATTTTGCTTAATATTTTCTAACACATTTTAGTTAAACAAAACATTTAATATAAGTATTTTTGTAGTGTTTATAATTTTTTAAATATCATTTGTCGGCTACCTTCAAGAGTTGCTGATAATGTGTAAATATCAACAGGTAACAGCGTCGCACATAATAGGTATTTACCTATAAAATTGCCGTTTTTCATGAAATAAATGAAGCGTATTTTTTTCAATTTTTTTATTTCTATTAATCAAAGTAATCACCCATACAATCAATGCATCTTAGCCAATGCGTTAGTAACTTATTGATGCTTTTCTTGAAGAAATCAGCCAAACGGGAGGCAACAAATTTTCAAAGGCATTTTGTACTGCCTCTCGGGTATTGAAGTTTTTCTGGCCAAGAATTTATCCAAATTCTGGAAAAATTAGAAGTCTGTAGGCGCATGGTCTGGCGAGTACCAACTTCCAATCCCAACTTTCCAACCACGGTCTCTAAGCTGACCGTGTGCTGTGCAGTATTAGGTAGCGCGTTGCCGTGCAGGAGCAGTGGAGCCCCCGATTGACCAAAGCTGGTTGGAGACGTGCGAGTTTCTCCATCATTGTGTTCAGTTCTTCACAGCAGTTCATGTTCATTCCGTATGAACATGAACTTTTAGAAGCTATTATTAGCGCGTTAGACGACCAAACAGTGACCATCACTTTTCTTGGGGTAAGTTTTCGTTTAGGGCATTGGTTGGGTGCTAAACCAGGGTCCAACCAACATGCTGAGCGCTTACGATTGTTGAACAGCATTCATTTCTCATCACAAGTAACAATGCGGTTCAAAATTCTTTGTGCCTGTTGAGCAGTGCAAGACATGTCTCGACGCGTACATAGCACTGGCGATCATAGAGTTCGTGAGGTACACATTTGTCAAGCTTTTTACCTTGCCAATTTGACACAAATGGACCAATATTATTTTGATGCTAACGTCGAAAGCTGCTGCTAATTCAGACGTAGATTGAGTATCAACAGCTTCCACAATCGCCTTTAATTCGTCATTGTCGACCAATGTTTTCGGACGACGACGGGGTTCATTTTTCAGGTCAAAATTTCCAGTACGGCAGCGGGCAAACTACTAACGGGTGGTGCGTTCGTTTGTAGTGTTCGCTCCGTAAACGTCATTGATGTTGTGTGCCACTTTGTTGCCACGACGGTACTCATACTCCATAATTACTCGAATTTTTAACGTATCCATGATGACGAAAAATGTTCGAATGCGATGAA
>MOOZ01001204.1:364116-374879 GCA_002930495.1 Cecropterus lyciades
GCAATAATAAATAATAATTAAGAGCTAATGGGTTTGCAAGCGACCATTACGCGCAAGCCGCTGTCAAAGGAATGACGACTCGCACGCCATGACACTTACAACTCTATTCGGGTGTGCCCGCTCTTAAAAATAAATTAACTTGATATCCATATCAACATAAAGATCAACAGAATTCTAATTTATTTGTAACAATCATCGACCCAAACAAAGCGCGCGCCGTTATATAGATATATTTTTTTATGAAAATATTAGAAGTCCACAGTACTTACTGAATGTCACGCTTATATAGTGACTTTAACTAAGTAAAAATACGAGCTCTATATCCGCGGATACGTTCCATATCAGGTACATCACTAGTAATCACATACTGCATTTCACGTTTGTTTACATCGTGCACACCAACATTATGAAGAAGAGGTTTTATTCGACGTTCCTGGAGTGACAAGCCACCCATAGATATGTCAAGTATGCATTGAAGATGGCTACTTATTACTAGTTGCATAAGTTCACATTAGAATAGAGATAAAGTGGTGTCGCTAATGATAATGATAACGATAAGTTTAATGATGAAACGAACTATTTTTAATCAAATACAAAGTATATCTCGCGTTAAAACTTACATTTTCACGCGTCAAAATAAAAAAATACTCCATACTTGATGCTGTGGTATGAAGGGTGTGGTAAAGACATACCTATTCGAGGAGTTCGTGGCTACCCTCAGCTATGACTGTGATCTTGCCTGGGGTTGATTACAGACGTCCGTGGGCGGCAGTTGTGTGCGAAGTCTGAAAACAAAATGTATAGTGACGTCACTAAAACAGGCGCCATCTTTAAATAACGAAAAATACCGAAATCAAAAGTAGCCTATAGACTGATCAGTTAAATAAGCTACATCCATGCAAAATTTTATGTTAATCTGACCAGCGTGATTGAGTAACACGCAGACACACTATCTCGTTTTTATATATTAGTATAGATATAGCCTATGCCTCTCTGCAAACTGGGACGCAATTGAACTTCTATCGCAATTAAATAAAAGCTAAACACACTCCGTGGGAAAAAAGTAGATATTGGAATTTTATACTATTGCAGTATTATACTATAAAAATGTCAAGGGTAAATTAACATAAATTATACAATAAATAATTTCTTTTCATTTATTAAGGAAAGGTGAGCGACGCGCGATTCCGGACCGGAAGCCGATCGGACGATACCGGTGCTGCACGTGGCCGCGGGTACCGACACGTGACAAGACCACAAATTGTAAACAAATTACTTTAAACGCTAAATTCAAAAAATTATTCGCTATTTCTGTAGTCCAAATGCTTCAAAGTAATAGTAAAAAACGCAGGTATTTCAAATACCTATACCCTTTTGTAATTACTAGGTGGTAGAGCCAGTGTTGTTCGGCCGGGCTGTAACACCGCCACCTATTTTTAGCGTGAAGCAGCTCTTGCGTTTCGGTAGAGTGTGTGGTTGCCGGCTCACTTATATATGAGGTGTCAATCTTATTCCTCCTTTAGGGTGTGGCAACGCATCTATGATCAACTTCAGATAGAACCCTGTTCTATAGAAAGTTGTTTACAGATGTCCATGGGCGGCAGTAACCACTTATTTCCACCTATTTTCACCTCCGATTTTCGTCGAGTATTTTCCAAATACTCGACTAAAATCGTCATGGAGCAACAATTAGCTATCGTTTAAAAGTAAGTATATAGTGTGAGTGTAAAAATAAATTGATTTCAGTAACATTAATTGAAGGTAATGTAAGCTGGCAAAATATATGACGAAAAATTCGTATTATGAAAATTTACATGATTTCATGTATTTTTTTAATAATTACCAAAGATCCCGTATAGGTTATTCCACATACCTTTCTAATAAGTGAAGTACAACGGTCCCCCAATTGCAAAGTATTTTATTTAATTATTTTTCAACCGCAAGGAGAGTAGAATCAAGCAAGCGTGTCTCAATTTGTGTGATTACTGGTCACGTGTCAGCTATACGAGGGTTAGGATTATTTTAGTACTCAATTGGGACACTTGTAAGTTGTAATGTACTTATACAGTTATGGAGCATTTCTGACATCACGAAACATATTACAATCAATGAAAAACCACTACTTTTTCGGATGAAATCCAGAAATAGATTCGTACATACGATATGTGTTCATTTCCTTTGCATATTAACTGTACTTTAATTTTATTAATTTCAGCTTTAATTGAAGCTTAATTTAAATACAAAATTTAATGTATTATATTGTATTATATTAATAAAGTGTATTCATATTATTCTTTGTATTTTTTTACTCAAACATTTTTAATAAGTCCGCGTGAACCATAATACGGCAATCGATTTTAGGGTAACATACGCTATAGTCGTCGGGTTGTAGTTGTAAGACTGTCTGAAGCACATCAAATAAAACACGAAATGAATGTCAGCCGTTCTCCTGGGAGCGCGTTACGTGCCACGCGTCAGACCTATCGCAAATAGATTAGTTTATGCACTTCGTCCGGACAGACAAACGGTCTCGGTTTTCTCTTAACTCTTTCAGTTTATCATTTACATAGCAATACATCTTTACGCTGGGAAAGAGTCTTGGCTAGATTTATAACCTAATTTTGCGTAGTCATTCATTAATTACTTTTACATCTTTTGTAATTATATTAATTTATGTAGACTTACATATAAATAAAAATATAAATTGGTTTTACGTTAATTCTTTTGAAGTTTTATGATTTATTCAATGCTACAGTAAGTAATAGTGTCAGAAAGGGCGTCGCTACGTAAATTCATCCTAAGAAGCGTTCCAATAAACAAGATACAAGTATTAGTTATAGCTACAATATTTAGATATGGTAGTATTTCATCAAATACACGCTATATTTAGTGTATTTAATTCTAAACAAACCTAATGTAATTTAATTTTTCAACGTGATCCCAACGCAGTCATTCAGTTGTAAACAATTAGTGTCTTGACATTAAAGTGTCATGTAAACTGTAATCGATGTGTCGAAAATTTTGTGGCACGTGGCTGCCACGCGTCGGATTTTGTCGGATTTCACCCTACAAAAACCTCTTAAACCAGTACGCTACGATCTTCGAACGCTGTTGTATGTCCTCTTAACAATAAAAAAACACGGAATAATGAGGGAGCGACATATACTGGTCAAGGTACGGAAGGTAAACATGTTCTATTTTTCCTCCTTGTTGAAATTTTAGGGGCGATATAAGTGTTTTTGAAGAAGTTTAAATATGATAAAATACTTATTTTACTACACAATACTTATATCACAGAAATCTAGCTGCAGGTATTATATATTCGATTTGTATAAGTATAATATTACCGAAAGGCACGGTAGTGCTTTGTCTAATTCATCCTGGCAATGTACTAATGTGTATATTTTCACGAAATGTTTCGGCATGTTTATTCCCCTTCATGTGTGTTTATTCATAACTTTGTTATCCCTCAGCATAAAGATATGAAATTTATGTAGTAGTATTTATGTAGTATTATATTATCATTTTAAAAGCCTGTAAAAATTTCGAGAAAGTTATGTCTTGTTGTTTCTGAGATATTCGATTCTAAAAATAGCTGATTTTACTACTGACTGACTGGTTCATCAAAACTTTCGGGCACTTCCCGGACTGGGAAAACTAGAAATTTGGTATGTTTGAAACGTTGAATTTTAAATAGAAACCAGTCAGAAGGCGAATATAGTAAGATATTAATATTGCAGATTAAGCTAGGCGACGCGGCCGCAATTGGATACATTCGAACGCTTAAATATATAGTCAGCTGTTCCTTATTCTTATGAAATTAAAAAAAAAACCACCATTGTTGGATGTCTAAAAATTTGAAAATTTTATTAAAGATACTTGTAGGGTACAACCGTGCATTGACTGAGGTCAGCATTTCCTTGGGTTAGACGCGCGCGCACATTTTAATAATTACGCATTTTATGTTATTTCACAATTAACCATCAAGGACGCCGCGTGCTCATTCATTTCAAATATTATTCATACAGTACATTTATCATGGAAAATATAATCAGTAAAACCTAATCCGCATATTTCATTTAACAATCTAATAGTGTATGTAGCAAGAAACCGTACAATACTAAATACATAAAAGGTAACATAATATATAAAAGGTACCAAAACTAAAATCGCCACTTGCTGCCTTTAAACCTAGGCTCCTTACCCATTACTCAAATAGTGCACAAAAACTGATTTTTTTCTGTATCCGAACATTTTCTTGAAAGTTTTCAAGTGTCTATAGGTAAAAGAAGATTTAATCTTCGTTCAAATCTAATGCAGTGAACCTAGATTCTACGATCCTTGAAAGTTACCTACTCTCTACATAAAAGTTCCTGTTATCACATTATATTTTTTGAGTCACTGTTTTTTTTTTCTTTGGGTTTTGAATTATAATTAAGTATTCCGAATTCCTTTCCGTTCTTCTGTTATACTTGTATCCATTTTTTTTCTTCTGCACATCCTAAACATTGGCTAGACTATGCTTATTAGCAGTAAGCCCGTCGTTTTACCACTGTTTTTGTTCTATATAAGATAAATAAACCTCCAAGATCTTTGAAAATTAAATTTTATATTTTGTTTAAATTTATTTTATGTTTTATTGACAGGTTGCAGTTGTATGCTCGTATAAAAAATGTACGTACGTTTAAATTTCAATGCAATAATAGGTTATTGCATTTCATAAAACACCGATAGCAAGTGACATAAGAACATTCAATACAAACAGAGTAACAGTTGCCGTGAAATTAGTCAAACCTTGTTGAGAAAAATGCGCTATATCTCAATTTTACGAACTTTTATGTATTGTAATATAAAATTATTATGTTATTCCGTGTAAACCGTGATTTTTATTTGGGAAAAGTAGACTATGTTATTCTAATCTTTATTTTAGATTTCTAATGTTTATTTGGGAAAATGTTAACCTTACCTAACCCCTAAACAGACACTGCGAAAAGTCATGTAGATCACACGTTTTAACTATTATTACGATTCTCTGAAAAATTAAAACAAATCTATCCCACAAGAAACGTTATTTTTCTGGGATAAAAAGTATCCTATGTTTTATTTTTATGTAAACTAAACTACCTGATCGAAATTTTATCCAGATCCGTTTAACCATTCTAGTGTGAATAATAAATATCTATCCATCCTCGCAAATTTTCGCTTTTATAATATTAGTAAAATATGATTGCAGAGATACTCCCAAAGTTGAAAGTTGAAATTGAGGTTATGACTAAAGAAAGCGTTTATCTATTTAAAGCTGTCTTAAAAAAAGATACGAATGAAATTTAGTAGTGAAGCATAAAGCCCGATTTTTTTGATGTCGATCTCTGTGGCCTGTGTTGAAATAAAACCTCATTAGTCAATACGCTTTGGATCTCCGAAATATTTAGAATTGTTATAATATTGAGACATTTCACGTATCTATAAACTCGAACGAAATTCAGTATCGGATTCATATTTAACAAAATAATTTAGTATGGAAGTATTGGTCAGGTGGAAATAGGGGAATCTAGGTAATTCTATCTCTGACGTGCCTAAATATTAGTTAATCAGAGGAAAAGCGCACTGTTTAAATTATTAACAATACTGAACTTCATCGATTTTATGCATGCAGAGAAATAAGCAACCTTGTGTGTATATCATCTTTTCAAAGGTGCAATTATGTGACTAGACTTAGTGCCATCGTCTACATTTCTTCCCTTCACTGCTAGCTTAAATATAATGTTCGATGTATACCACCCTGATAAGTAACAGTTAAGCTAAATCTTATCGCTTTTTATTCAACATTCAAACCTTTCAACAAGCTTCGTTTTCACGTCAGAGCGTGAAACAAGTCCTTGCCGTACTAGCGACTCCCCTAATCTTCTAATCACGATGTTACATACATACACAGGCACTATCAATGTACCATTATACGAGATGTTGATACTCCTGTTTATCTGTATCTTCATTTGTATCTCTTTAACAATTATAAAATATAATTCACATTTTGTAAAAGCCTTTTACTATTTCATGTGACAAGAAAAAGGCACGATTATGCGTCGAGCTTTCATTGTTCGCTTGCATATATCGCTCACGATGAAATATTTTTTAAATAGCAATTTTATATAATTAGGCCCATTATTCCATTACAGAGCTTCTAAAACCTGTAATTTATCATTATAACCTCAGGCAAAAGAATGTTTAAGGAGGAAGGTTAAGTTTCAATTCAAGGAACCTGCCGTTTATTAATCAACAAATTACAAAGCAAAATTACAATTTTCTTTAAGAAACTGACAATTACGTAAAGCCTATGAAGTACTGAGCATTTGTACTGATTCGGAATAAGTCGCCTAACGACTCATGCGCATTAAAATTCAAACCGCATAGAGTCTAAAGGGAATACGGTATAAGAGACCAGTTTAACCGAATTGTTATCCGTGGGGTTTAATTATATCTTTATAAAGGAAAAACGTAAGGGAATTATTCATGAGAAAAAACCTTAGGGAACTCCTGGATGAATTGCGTGGGTTCGGCGCCGAAATATGCGCTGATCGGTCCCTCTGTTCCAGAAACTACAATGGCGACTAAGAGATACCGAGTACTTGTCAACCTTTATTACATAAATGCTAATGCTATGAAGTAATATTCATTTTTAACAACTAATTAAACTGTAAACATTACAGAATTTAAACATTACAGAAGCAAAGTCGGTTTAATCAAAGTCTTATATAAACAAAATAAAAAATCTTATTAAGAAGACTCAATTTGTCAAATCAAAAGAATTTTCAAGCGTGTAATAAAGTTATAGCTGGTTCCAACGTTAAATATTACCAGATGGTACCTATAATTATGTTTGTTGACATTTACGAATTTCACTTGCAACTTCAAAGCCAAAACTACATTGTTTGCTTTTAGCAAGAAACTTATCACTTAAATGTGTGCGGTGACATTTTTACCACAACTACTAAACCCAAAATAAAACAGTCCGAAGTAATGCGGAATAAACACGGGTATCGCGAAGCAAAAAACGTTAATCCATCTCGGGAATTTCTTCACAATCGAAATACAGGTCGCAAATATATTGTTCAATCTCCATGCCGTAAACTTGTGCCATTTCTCCCTCGCCCGGTGCCAGTGATTTCTTCTTAATATTTTATTTACGAGATTAAGCCGGTCTCGCTGCCGGCGCATCGTTAGAGCCTCTTTCGTCCATTACGTCACTTTATGATACTATTTCGCAGGAGAACTTCCAACATCGAATAAAATGTTTGACAGTCCCACGTTGGTCGCGAGAACTTGCCAAATTGTTTTTTCCGCAGCAAACGAGGGTCAGCGAAGTTTTGACAATAAATTTGTCGTAATGTGTGAATTGTTTCGGTGTGAAACTTGATACATCAACAAGGCGCTTTATTTATTAACATTTTTTACGCCGATTTTTAAAAAATGCATTATACGTAGTTACTAACTTTTTAATATTTTCATTTCATTTAAATAAATGTAGCAGAGTCCTTGTAGTTTAAGTATGGTTACAGAAAAATACATATTTCTTTCCTTTTTTTATAAAAATCTGACTTTAATTAATAATACTAGTATCTAGTTTGGTATTATATTCGTTTATTAGTTCAAATATGTCCTAAATAAGCCAGCCATGAGTAGTCCCACTTTATTAAAATTCGAAGATATAAACTTTACTTTTATATATTGCAGTTTCCGTTTGGAACTGACAAATGGCTTAGAGACGTGGCTGGTGCATAGCTTCTCCCGTTTCAGCTTTGTGGTACAAAGTACAAGCTATTAATACGTAATAATATAAATATTTATATCATATTCATAATATTAATGTAAATAATATAGATTAGACACACATTTTTCAAAATATACATTGACTTGAAATAATTCAAGTATCTTATAAGTATATATTTAAAATCTAATGTCACATATATTTGTTGAAATCAGCTGCCTTAATTTCCTTATGTGCGAGTTTATCTCAATTTTTTATGAATATAACTAATTTATATATTGTCATGTAAATTAGTTCGCAGTAGAATATCTAGTGGTAAAAACTTGAGGTAATATAAAACTGATTCATTCTAAACCATTTTACAGAGCAAATTTTGTAACAGGTCCTATTGATTGTGTTTACTTTAATTTCCCTCATTTGACATATTTATAGAATACATAGAAACTGTCTAACATTTTTTAATTCATTTCTCAAAATGTGCCTAATTTTTGTAGATATAATAGGTCTTTACCAATGAAATTTCCGTTTTTCATTGAATAAATGAAGCGTATTTTTTTCTATATTTTTATTTCTATTAATCGAAGTAATCACCTAAACAATTAATGCATCTTTGCGACCGCATTGGTAGCTCATTGATGCCCTTCTTGAAAAAAATATCTGGAGGCAACAACTTCTTCAAAGGCATTTTGTACTGTCTCTCGAGTATTGAATTTTTATCCCACCAAAAAGTTAACCAAATTCTGGAAAAAGTAGAAGACTTACAGTCTTCTACTCGTCTGGTGAGTACGGTGAGTACGCGCAAGGTCTGGTGAGTACGGCGGATGACGGAGAACTTCCAACCCCAGCTCTTGTATCTTCGAGACCGTCTGCTGTGCAGTACGAGGTCACGCGTTGTCGTGCAGGAGCAGTGGAGCCGAACGATTGACCAAAGCTGTTTGGAGACGTGTGAGCTTCTCCATCATTGTGTTTAGTTCTTCACAGTACACATCTGCAGTAATGCTCATCCCGTTTGTTAAGAAGCTGTGATGAATTACAACTGCGTTAGACCACCAAACAGTGATCATCACATCACTTTTCTAGGGGTAAGTTTTCGTTTAGGGCATTGTTTGGGTGCTGAACCAAGGTCCAATCAACTTGCAAAGCGCTTACGATTGTCGAACAGGATCCATATCTCGTCACAAGTAATAATGCGGTTCAAAATTCTTTCATTTGTATGCCTGTTGAGTAGTGCAAGGCACATCACGACGCGTATTTCGCGCTGCCGATCATTGAGTTCGTGGAGTACCCATTTATCAAGCTTTTTTACCAATATTATTTTGACGCTAACGTCGAAAGCTGCTGCTATAATCCAGTAGTAATTTGAATATCATCAGCTTCCACAATCGCCTTTAATTCGTCATTGTCGACCAAAGTTTTCGGATGACCACGGAGTTCATTTTTCAGGTCAAAATTTCCAGAACGGAAGCGGGCAAATCAATATCGGGTGGTGCGTTCGTTTGTAGTGTTCACTCCATAAACAGACGAAAAATGTTCGAATGCGATCAGAACAAAACACTAACTATTAAACAAATGTGTTTAAAATTAAATTAAATGCAAATTAGAATTATCAGCCAATAAAATATTTTGATTTGGAATAGCCAGTACGGGGGAACGGCAAATCATAGGTAAAGACCTCATATATAGCTAGCTATACAAGCATTTAACTATACAATACTAGCGCACCCGACAGTTGTTTTCCTGCATTATATTTCAAGCGATTAGGAAATAATATAATAATTTTATTATTATTTATTTTGAAATAACATCAATTTTTCTTAAAACAATTCGTTAAAATCGATAATGTTTGTTTAATTTTATCTTAATGCATGTTGATATACAATATTTTCAAGTAATTCCTGAGAAGTATAAAAGAATAAACTTGACGGTTTCCCAACGCGAGAACTCGCCACATATAATTGGACATGTGAAAAGACCGGATTTTTTATAGATAAATAACCTAGATACCGAGTGCAGCGCCATTTTCCGGGCTGATTTGTGAATCAAAACCAGTGTTTCCCAACCTTTTGTAGGCCACCTTAATATTTCTAAATTTTTTATGCTCCCCACACAAAATTTTTAACCTTTAAAATTGTTTTGTTCCTAAATATAAATGATAAAAGAAATATAAATGATATGTTTTACGAAGAAATCATTGTGAAATTGTTATGATCATATGTGAAGTCACCGATATGACCAGTGCTTCCAGATCGTGATTATAAAATTACAGTAGATTCGATTGGAAATTACAGAATTTTCAACAAAATAACAGTATATGACATATTAAACAATTTTGAAGGAAATTTTGGTCAACGAAAAATAAAAGGGCATCTACATTCCCTTGGTTTTGTGTAATTTGATGACTAAAAAACAAAGTCATTCATCGATCATAATCCAGATAAAATTGTACTGTATACTGTAATGACTGGGTCATTACACAGTAGTAGTATAGTACACAGTAGAAAAAAATCGGTCCAGCCGTTTAGGAGGAGTTGAGTGATGAATGAAATCGTAATGATGCAGATAGAGCTAACTTTAAAACTACAAATTAATTTTGGAGTTCTACGCCGTTTTCACATTCGTAGCGCTTCGTAACTCGTTATATGACTGATCAACATGATGTGTGCTCAAGAAAAAAGAACATGTCAAAAATATTGTATGAGTCCTCTTATTCTTCTCACATATTAGGGTTGGATAATTACAGTCCATGGAATATGTTTTTCTTCAGATTCTATTACTGTTACAGTTCCATTATCAAGACCAGGTATCCTTTATAAAGAAATGCGTTAATGGTTAAAGTCTGTCCTCATTTAATGTCAAACCTTAGATGAGGACAGGTTAGAAGACTTCTCGTAACATTGTCACTATTTTTTTTATAGTATGGAAGTAGCAAATGAACATGCAGCCCACCTGATGGTAAGTGGCCACTGCCGCCCATGGGCACCCGTAGTCAACCCTAGGT
>MOOZ01001204.1:402159-418277 GCA_002930495.1 Cecropterus lyciades
GTGTGTCCATGGCACCCACGACACAGGAGAAAATCCTACTGTGGGGCTATGAGTGTAGAAAGCGTTTATGTTTATAAATGTAAGAGATTGTTATTTTTTTGTCTCTATGAACATCTCCTAACTTGAATAATTCAACCAATTTCTATCTCAAAATTCGTGATCTACATTGTTACAACACTGACAATTTTTGTAACAAAATATACATACCTGTTTTATGTGTAGTAAACCTAAATGAATTTATTGAAAAAAACTATGAATCCAAAATATATTGGCCATTAATATTGATGACTTTTAGCTATATCTGCGGCAACAATTAGAATAATTATTTCGATAAGCAGCTGCAGCTGTCTTGTCGTGTTTAGTTATAAAGCAAATAATGTTGAAAACTCCTTATTTTTCTCCACAATTTCAAAAATCGCAGATTCTAAACGAAAAGTTCGGAATCGAAAACCTTTCAACATATAGTATTCGTGTGAATACTATTTATTTTTGGCATCATTCTAAAATGCTGGTTTTAGATACTAACAAGAAATTACAAATCAGATTTTCAGTGTTCTAAATTCGTGTTCAAAATTTAGAGAATGAAATATTCTTGTATTTTAATTTAATTTAACTCTTTATATTTAATGTTTACATCAACCATTTTTTATATTGATTGATATTTTAACTATACATAAAATTTACATATATTCGTGTATAATATTAATTTAATAATAGTGTGATGTAGTGAAAAATGTCAACTTCATAGTAACGTAATTGTTATAACGTAGTGAAACATGACGAAATGAGTAATGTTCTAAGACAGACTATGTGACAATGCGTATTTATTAGATTTACTAGTAAATTTAATAGAATGACTATTAATGTTTTATATTGACACCAAGCACTCGACATTTATTTATTGTAGTTGTTGCGTTTTACATTTTGTGACGCAAGGTAAATAATTAAAATCTGTTATGATAATATTTTGCGTTGTGGACAAGGTGATAACCAATTAAATTATAATGTATACACCGTTAAATTTTAAAAATAACTTTGTTAAGTAATGTGAGACATTGAAGAAATGTGAATAGAGATACATTAATACAATTAAGACAATGTAACACTCTCCTTAATAAGCAATAATGTTTACTACCTCTAAGCGTTTACGCGTATTCCATGTTATTGGTAACTAGATGTACTGATTCCGAAGCCTTATTCGCTAGTAGCAATATTATATATAACCATTTATATTGTAAGTACCCATTTACCGGGCTCATTATATTTTGTAAAATACCGCTAGATCTTCCAGTTAGTAAATAATATATTAAGATAATTTTTGCCGACTATATCGAAAAAATTTAATGTCAGTCTGTATTTTATATTTTTTTATAACATTAGGATTATAGAGCACACAATCGTCGTGCGTGTGTAAACATGTTATTAAGTAGTTAACATAAAGGTAATGTTAGTCAAACTACAGAGTATATATTTCATGCTGGTTTTATTATAGATCAACAGTGGCAATTTTATGTGTAGATACGTTTAAAATAAAATGTGAGAAAAACTGCTAAAGTAGTAATTTTTAATATTAAAATTCTTCTCTAATCTAGATCTTTCCAATTACTCTTGCTATTCGTGTTTTGACAGTGTTGCTTCCAAATAAATATGAAGTGTTATACATGTTAGTTGGCAACTAAATGATTGCATTGTAGAAATAAATACGAAATATTAAAAATGTTGTTTTATTTCGTTCTAATTTTAATTTCAGAATACGTAATATAAAATGAGTAACAGAAAAAAATTTATATACATTGTGATAGTGTTCTTGAAAGAAGTAAGTCATAAAATTAACAAAATAAATTAATGAAAATTTTCCAATAAGACACATAATATAATATAAGATAAGAAGAATATCAATAAGAAGAATATCATATAAGAATATCACATATACTTATGGTACTGTATGCTTCGGGCATACATGACTTGAATTATAATATATAATTTTGTAGCTAAAATATAATATATAATTTTGACTTTGAATTATAATCACATGATAGATATGTAGGACTGTTAAAAATATTTACTAATTCTATGGTAAAACAGTAAAACATTGCTTTATCACTGATAATCCTTGTTTACAACAAGGTAAATTTATTAACAATAAAACATTCATTTATATATATTTATACAAGCTTGAATACACTGACGGATCCATGCTGTCAAGTGGGCTCATACCTCTCCCGGTTACAAATGCAAGTATTGAAGCTTGTCTTTGTTCAGTTTCTCCCAAATCAAATTCCTAGAGCCACCAGCGCTTAAACATAAACCATAACTAATAAAGATTGAAGAAGATGGTAACGCTGTATTTAATAATATTACAATTTTCTTAAATATAATTATTATCACTTTAAAATTCGAAGTAATAAACAGTGCTCAATAATGCATCGTTACAAATAATAAGCCCTTGCTTGCACTTGCTTCAAATATCTATCCCTCTGAATTTGCCTCTCCTTGCACTAATAAGTTAATACTCTGAAACAAATAAAGCTGGTATAAAATATTACAAAATTTTGGATCGAATTCAGTATAAACATGTATTTTAATACAACAACTAATTAGCCTAGTGCTTGTTTCAGAAATTTTACTACTGACTGAAGTAATGCATTTTATATTTAACAACCTAAAATGTTCAAATGTACATGCATTCTTTAATATCCTGGAATTTGACATTATTTTTCATGATATATTGCAAGAAAGGAAAAAAAATTGATAGGATAGAGGTGTATTATTTAAAGGTATGATTATGTAATAAAATAACTAATCTTATAAATTATTTATAAATATTAATGTGGTCATTCAGTTACATGTATTTCATAATTTCAAATAATAACTTTCAAAACAACAAACATAATAAAAAAATGTTTTAAATGTATATCTACATTTTAAAATATAAAATACATATATTTCAATTCCACTAATATGTTGAAATGTAATAAAATAAGATTGAAAACGTAGATATGTGACACATACATAACCTCTTTCTCTTAGGGATGTCCTTTAGGAATTAAACTTAATATAACATTACAATCATACCTTTCTTTAGAAATTTGGTGATTTTTGATAAAATTTTAATGGATATTCTAACCTGTACCTCATCAATGAATGCAAATATCTGATTAACACTTATTTTTGGTGTTTTAATAATGAACCTTTTTCTAGATATGTGATTATCTACCAATTGCTTCTATGGCTTCCAGTGGATGAAGCTATAACAATTTCTTTAAAAAGTAAGTTAAACCTGCTGTCATATTTATATCACTTTAAGAGGTAATGTATTATGTATATTAATATAATTATGATAAATTCACTTACTTCCTCCGTATCTTCTTCTTGGTAGAATTTCGTACGTGTCTTATTGATTAGTGGACCCAATGTCACCAAGAAGAACATATATCCATATAGCAAGGTTATCATCCACAGCACTATTATAACTACGACCTGAAAATAAATACTAATTTTACAAGGTGATAGAAACGAATATAGTTAAACCAGGAAGGTACCACTACGCCTATTTCTACGAAGCAGTTCTTAAGTATCTGCAGAAAAGTTTGGTCGCCATCACCCTTTCACATATGGCTAACATCTTAGTCCTCACTACTATAATGTCCTCACTACTATAATACTAGAATAGCAACACATCTGTGATTGACTTCAGATAGAACCCCTATTCTTTATTAGTTATTTAGTTACTTTTAAATGTCTATGGGCACCAGTAAAAATTTGCCATCAGGAAGACTGCATACTCATTTGCAACTTCAATGTAATGAAAATAAAAACAGATTTAAGTATATATAAACACTTATTTAACTATATATATTTAGATAGTTTCCACTTTCTATATTCATAATAAAAGAACTTTCTATAATGCCAATTTTTGTCACTTTATAATGACAACTAACACTCAATAATGCCACCATGGTCAAGACTCAGGCACCCTATCATTGCAAAGTCAACGATATCTTTATCATTGTTAATTTACTATCATGATTATATTAATGATTATATACCTTTATAATAGTGGTGTTTCTGGTCTCATATTTACATTCACAATGAGGACAGAACACTTGAGCTTGTTCTTTTATCTCATGGGTAACACGAGGGAGAATAACCCCATCACAGTTGCTGTGAAATAACAATATTAGAATTAGGTAGATGGAGAGTACTAACATACATAATTCATGACAGAAAGATTTTTTAATGCGTGAATTAAATTATTGTTCTTTATAATAATTGTTATGGTTGGTATGATTTGATTAGGTATGGTTAACCAATAGTTACGCTACACACAATACTATAAATAACAAAATTGACTCTGCCAATAATAATCTTTTATACAAAGATAAGGGTTTCTCCTTAAAAAATCTTAACATATTGTTAAGATTTTTTTAATAGAATGGCAATGAAATGATGTACCACAAGAAATCAATCACATGTGTGGTAAACCTGAAACAAGGTACGAAGGCCCTAAGTTCTCAGCAATGCATAGGTCAACCTAAGTAAGACTCAAATCCTACTTAGTTACAAATACTGTATGCTCCTAACTTTACTAATATTGTAACGATGAAAGTCTGTGAAGATGGATGGATGTTTTACCAAATCGAATCAGTAGCTTTTGTTTAAGACTACCGTCTTAGACAAAATCTACTGATTAGACTGGCATGAAATTGGCACACAGATCGTTTATAACTTGAATTAACACATAGGACACTATTAAGTATGTGAAACATAACCCCATCCGACGCAGCTGCGGAATTTAATGAGTAATCCATGAAAAAACCTCTTAAAGTTTATCCTGCCACCAAGGACTATACCAAGAAATTAAGTTTAATAGGCAACCTAAGTAAAATGTTAATGTATATATTATATATATATAGAGATATGTACTTACCACTGAATAGGTGGAACATATGCTATATAAAGCCGTCGATCAGATTTCTCAGTATTATTCAAGATTGTAGCTGGATTTGGACAGAGGCACCGGCAACGCTTATCTTCGTAATACTGCCCCTAAAATATTTATAAACGACATTATTTCACCCAATTTAACATTAGTTACTAAAAAATGTAAAGAATCTATTTACCTCTACATTCATACAAACTATTGAGACCAATAGCACAATTTTCCAAATCATTTTGACTACGCGCACTGATTTATTTATAGATCAAAAAAATTATCCAACTATTTCTATAATTTCAATGTAATTTTTTATCATGTCCGTTACATCGTAAAACTTCGAAAATACACAATTCTGCCGGAGGATACTTGTAATTAGTTTACAGAGTATTTCATACAAAACTGGGAAATGTCCGTAATGAGTTACATATTTTATTATTCACATTAAACGTAAAATTAACTTTGAATTAAAAACTTTAATCAATATACTATTAATCATCGAAATCTGACTACCGAGTATAGATCAAACGAAAGTATCGATAGTGGTGTTTTGAACTATTTAAGATTATCGATAATTTTTAAATCTTTATTTACGTTCCGAAATTAATCAATAGTCAATTTTATTTTATTTTGTTTCCGCTCATTACACCTCATAAATATCGTAAAGTAAATTGATACTGTTTAAAAATAAACTAATTATAAGAGTCAATTATATAGTATAACCTTGTAGTGTATAATCCGCAAGTGTTAAATGGTATTGCTTTCATGGTCTTTTCAAAATTCATGACTTTATACTTAAAATTAAATTGATACTTTTTATATTTAATTTTACAAGTTGTTCTCTTTAAATAAAATCTATTAATGATGCATTGATTATTGAAATACTAATCAAGTACTTGTATTTACAGTTATTTGTAAATGAACTCGATGGAGGGTTTCTTTGAAAGCAATAAAGGCTAGATGATTCCTACGGTTCCATCTGCTTCAGCCACATTCAGCACGCTAATGAGTGTTCCATTTTTAATCTAGATCATGAACTATCTGTGCGCCTAATTTCGACGAAATCTGAACAACAGATTTTGCGTGAAACTTTAACAAACACAACAATATACAACATGTATACAAACTGTCGCGTATACAATATTAGTTAAAAGTAAGATTATTGATAAGAAAGATATATTATCGTTAACATCGAGATTTTATTAAACTAACGTAGAATATCGATACTATCGATAGTGGATGTTGATATAATATGCATCATGTATCATGGATCGAAATAACGTCACTGTATGTCATCATGGACTTTTTGCATTTATAACTAAAATTGTTACTGATATTTATATGATTATGCCAAATTTTATTAAATGTAGAAAGTAATAAAAGTATTAAATCTTACATTTTGCATTAAGCGTGTATCAGTGAATAACAAAAATACAGAGCTTTACGGGACGTGATGTTTAATTTCTTTTTATTTCCAGTAGTATAACGTATAATATAAAACATTTTATTATTTTCGCTTAATTATTATAAGATATATTTTCCTATCCAATAACTTTGAAGAGATAGGAGGAATAACTTTTTAGTTTCATGGCTGCGTTCATATTAGATCGTCCCGACGGTTTTACGTTTGTCGACTAATATAATCGTGCTGTTCGCATTATAAAGAAAACAAAACAAAACCCGCTAATATCACTTAGTAAATAACAAGATCTATTAGTCGGCGAACGGTAAAATTGTGAATATAATGTGAACGGGCCCAATTGTATTTCCGATAAATTTGTTTAATGTATGGCCATACATCTATTTTCGGATTCTTACTTTTCAGTAAAATAGACAACTTATTTTTTTTTAAATAAGATTGTCGTCAAAGGTAAAAGCATCATTTAAGTATGTAGTATCCATATGTAGTCTGTGAATCATTCGACGGAATCATTTCATAGTGAATTGATACTTTATTCTACGTAGTCTATGTTTACTGCTGCTGACGGATCATGATTTGAAGTGGGTAGAAGCTAAATGTGTTATTTTTGTGATGAGTGGTCGTGTTATTTTTAAGGTAATTGGAAATATATTTAACAGTAATGCACCACCCTATTCGTGTTAATGAATATATTTACATTCATCCCGTCATCATTACTTATCACTCTGCTCGGGCTCATTGCCTAGGTGGCAATTTTTGCATGTCAAAAAGAAGAATTTACAGGCTTTTCATTTTACCATTTCATATTTAAGGTCTAATGTATCGTTTAGTCTCGTTAAATTCTTATGTTATTCCCCGTCATCCATAATGATGTAGTACAAAGTAATAGATATTTCGTAAGAAATTCAAAGGCGAAAATGTAAGCGCGTAATGATAAGCAATTTTAGAAAATCCTTAGTTATATTGTTAATATTTTGCTTTAAAATAAGCGTTGAATCTTTTGACTATTAATGACAACGAGTTCAAAAAAACTATTTTTTTTTGTGAGTGATACGATGAGATGGAGTGTAATGTTGGAAATGCGTATCCACAGCATGCCAATCCAGGCGCCACAATGGACGGACTATCTCAACTGTCCGGTCTGCTGCCGAGAGTTTGGCCCGCCTCCCCGCAGTCCAATTAGCTTGGGTTGCGGGCATACTCTCTGCAAACATTGCCTCAAACATCTACATAGGAAACAATGTCCTTTTGATCAGGTTAGTTGCAATATTCTTAATTTTTATCACCCAAAATACAGGATGTTACATGTTATATATTCTTTTTTTTTATAGTATGGATGTAGCAAACGAGCCTGCAGTCCACCTGATGGTAAGTGGCTACTGCCGCCCATGGACATCTGTAATCAACCTTAAGTAAGATCAAAGTCTCACCTAAGGTAAGCCTTAGATGTGTTGCTACCCCTGAGGACTAAGATGGAATGCCTCGAAAAAGTATGTCTCCTTAACCACACCCTTCAGACCAGAACTCAACACTCATAACACTGCTGTTGGTAGGCAGAAATAAGTGTGGCGTTGGTGCTTCGGGAGTCGAACCACAAAGAGTTCTACCACATTCAAATTTTCTATTATAAACTGCATTATTACGATAACAATAAATGATTAGATGTTCTGCATAATAGTCACTTATTTCTGCTTAACAAGTTAAGCCCAGCTGTATATTGGTTGGAAGTGAATGGTAAAAGAAACATACTTACTGGAAGCAATTTCATCATCAGTCAGGTGTACTAACTTATCTATTTGATAGACTTCAGGTAGGGTTCTAATATTATTTACTATTATCCATAGATGTCCATAAGAGGCAGTAATCACAGTTTTTATTTTTAATATTCAGTTAGCAATTGAGCATGCCTAAAAGTCCCTACGAGTCCACCTAATGGTATGTGGCCGCTGTCACCCAGGGACTTCTGTTAATAACCCCAGTTAAGATTAATCAACTTATATTATTTGTTCCTTACTCCTCAAACAAAAACACAGCAATGCTTAACATTGCTGTTGTTACGCACTGATAGGTGTGGCGATTTTCTCTCCATAGTTAAATTGTAAAGGGTTCTATCACCTTTAACACGTTCCTGCCAGCGACCAAATTTGTAGTTCACGTTATCTAATGGCTAATTGTTTCATCGGGCAATGCTCTAATAACCGTATTCATATATACATGCGATTTAAAAGGCATATCGCGAATATTTGATTCATTGTGATATTTTTATGAGTGTAATGTAGGTTTGCCGCTCGATGGGACAATTGTAGCAATGGTGCCAGCAATGGTACGAGCCGTCCAATGGAACAGTCCTCTATGTACTACTAGTGGTACATGCCGGCTGGAACGTGATAAATTAAGTGGAGTGCTTGCTTGTTCACTTTAAAGTATACTAGTGACTTAAATGAGAAATGTTAAAGTCTGTCCCCATGTGGCTTGATTGTTATTTATAGAGGTTTACAGATAAACTACAGGTCTTTTGAATCTAGTAAATAATTTTTTATATTTACTAGAAAAAGGAAACCTGTAGTGTCCATACATAGTGTTTTCAATCACATGCTGAAACAATAGGACACAATCATGTTATTATACAAAATAATTAAAAAATCAGTGAGATATATTATAAAATAGGATAGCAAATGTGCATGCAGTCAATCTGACTGTCAGAGGTTACTGTCATTAGCATAGGATTGGTCTTCTAATTCAACTAAGATGCTTCCTCTAAGGGATGTTTAAATACTATATGTTACTTTGTCCTTACCACACTCTTTGAATTAGAACATAGGAATGTTTAGCAATAATAGCAATTTATTATATAGACGTTCTTGTGGTAGTGGTATACGTGGTCAAACTACAAGTCTTACACATACAAGTGTGCATAAATTGGGAGACTATTAAAATATGTATGAATAATAAAATATTATTGTAATTTATATCATAACTTACCACTAAAATGATAAATTCAATTGACTATATGAAATGAAATGTCTTGATTTTGTATAGCCCTATGAAGGAGTACAAATTGTTACAATATTTATTCTTACTCTACTACCGGATTGTAATTCCACCTCATCTGAAACAAAATACTCTAAACATATATTATACTTGGTATACTAAATCAAAATGCACAAATGGCTTTTATATTGACATGTGGTTGCATCAATAGACAGTGATCCATGCTGAGCCAGAAGAACTGGTAGTGAACACGGCGCTGTTACAGCTGGCCGGTTACACACCCCCTGCACAACCCTTCCATCCACCATGCATCCAAGCGCTGCCAGAACTCGACCGACAAGCGTACGACGTCATTGTACGATGTCTCGAGCAGCTCGCCATATACCTGAAGCTCTGTGGTGAGTATTACTATATATACTTAAACGGAATACTAATTTGTGTTTGTTTAAATCAAACATATGTCGGCGAATCTATAGCTTTTTAAGATGCGACTCTAAAAGAGGCGGTCAGTAAAAAGAAAGGTCGGCTATTCGCTGAACTTGTTTCTCACTCTATGCTAAAGGCAGTTCAAGAATAAATAAATTGTAATTTGTTGACTAGAAACAAAAAAATCCTTCGCTTTGATGAATTTTTCCTTTCACACCCTTGCTTAAGACAGAGTCAGACGCCTCTCCCTCCCACTCATATTCAGCATGCAAACACAAATATGTAACTCATTAAATTTACAATTATAACCAATGATGTGTCATCAATACATATAAATAAATTATTCCATATCACTAACTTTACACTTCTGAATGTTTCTGTGAGTATCAGGGACCTTGCAGAGAATAAATATATTTGAAATGTCTATGTAACAGACATATTATATAATTATCTTCTCATGAAACTTTAGTTATAGCCATTTTTCTCTTTTAGGCACATATAACCATGTGCTGTTATTATTTTATGGACCTAAGAGTGACGTAGATTGAATGGTTGGACAAATGAATAAGTGAAGTAATGAGGTATTTGTATATATTTAAAAATAACATTCATATATCCACAATGGATAAGCGTGGGAAGCCTTGATAGCATTGCTTTCTCTAATGTTCTAGGTTTACTATCCTTAGTTATTGCAAGAGATCCATGTACATACCGCTGCTTTGCATGAACAGCCGCACAATTCAAAATTCATCAATTTTAAGTTTATGATACAGTTTTATCCAAAAAATGCCTAATATTGAAATCTTTGAAAATCTTTTTATTGCTATAACTTCATTAATTGAAAAGATAACAACAAAAAGTATTGTTTAATTTGTACTTGGGCTTTTGTAATATTTGCGTATTTGAATTGTGTTATTATTCAATTCAAGCAGCAATGTGTGGGACACAAAAACGGTGGGACATAGGAAAAAAGTATAACAAAATTATATGCTACTAATGACAAAGCCTTGAGTTAAAAAAGGAGCTAAACGCAATCATTCATTCTTGATCCCAGTCTTGTAATTATTTCTCAACAAAAACTTCCTTAATTAAAAGTTCCAGTTAAAAATTCATGACATAAGTTATTTCATCATCATTCAGCCTGATTTGTTCAAATAAAGTTTTATATGGATTACTCTATATTGCTCAGTGCATTGGCCTTGTCTACATTAATGGATTTAACGATTTTATGTGTATACCTGCGGGACACATAGGTAAGTGTTTACAAAGTACATAGAAGATGTCTGCCCTAGTTTATACTGGATCAATTAGTTAAGTGTTTGCTAACTCGAATGATACACATAATACCTACATGTTCTATATTATCATGTATACTGATACATTGTATATGTATGGGAAAATTAAAAAGATCATGGAAATCAAATTAGTACATTGCATTTAATTATTGTCTTTAATACCTTTATCCCTAACCTATAATTAATACGTTATTATCCCTTTTGCTATACATGGTTCCATATTTTTAGACAAGGTTTAGGGCATTTACCTTAGCCTGGTACAAAGGATGACCTAACATGGGATAGTAGATATATGGAACATCTTTGAATTATCAGTTACTTTGAATTACTTCACCATTAAACCAATTGATAAAATTATTTCGTACGCATTAAATTATACACACGTAACTTAGAAAAAATATACGAACGCGATAGTATTAAAACGGAAATATCTCATGTGTAAAAAACCGAATTCAAAAACCACCAGGCTCTCACTGCTCGTAATTTGCAGTGTAAATGCAACAATTAAATTTTAATGGCGTTAAAACTTTCCGATTATTACAGACATATTAAGATTTATTCACTTACGTAATATAAATTTATATGCAAATTGTATTTTGCAACAGCGAGCAACAATATGGCGGGCAGTCGGCTATCAAGACCAATGCAACGCAAGCTGGTAACGCTGTTGCAATGCGCTATAACTGATGAGGAGGGTCGCGGCAGGGCGGCAAGAGCAGCGAGATCCCTTGGTGAAAGAACCGTCACCGAGCTTATATTGCAACACCAGGTAAATTGAATGTTTACATTATTTATTAGTGCGTTTGTTGTGCTTTTCTCTTTTCATAAGAGTGGTTATTTTATAGTCCACCATATTAATGAAGTTAAAGTTGGAGAGTTATAATTTGTCGAAGATTAGGTTCTTTTTTTTAAATACAGTTATTAATTTTATTACAATGGTTTGAAATGTTAGAATTTATATTATTAAGATATGACAGCACTCAAAAATCTAGAATCTGTACTGTCATCATTGTGAAAAAGCAACATATACACAGCACTTAATTTTATAAGCACAGTCAAATGAACCTACCTATTCGAATATTTTATGTAAGGAGTATTTGAAGTTGGCCATTTCGATCATGTCACAAGAAAATCTGCTCTTCCTACTATTTATCTTGTATTGTGTAAAATATAATGTGTTCTCTTATATTCTGTAAACATCACCAGGCAGTTTTCTTAACTTTTATGCAATTTCCCCTACTTTTTTCTGTTCTACCATAACTTAGTTGGCCTAATAATGTTTTAATTTTTGTTCTATAAGAACCCACAGCAGCTAAGCGCTAACCTGTGGGCCGCTGTGAGAGCAAGAGGTTGCCAGTTCCTCGGGCCAGCGATGCAAGAGGAAGTATTGAAGCTGGTGTTACTAGCTCTCGAGGACGGTTCTGCACTTTCAAGAAAGGTACAATTATTATATTAACACATAATACTCCTTCTGTACCACTATTTTATATATATTTGCTGTTGCTATGAAATTTTCTGCATGAATATGTTTTTTTTAAAAACATGTACTAAAATAAAGGTGGTATATTTTCTGCGTATAAAATTCATTGCATGATACCTGCTACAAATAGTTATAAAAGAGCAGTAACATATTTTTTTTGCATCTAATGATGCAAGGCAACAAAGAACGATGTGGTTAATTTGTCATATGATTTCGTTAAATGTGGGCTATATGGTCAATGTGTTAAGACTGGAATGTAATAGTGGTGGGATGTAATGTAAAGAAAGGGCGTCGTAGTACATCTTGGGGAGGTTCCTGTTCAGAAGTGGAATATAAAAAAGCTAATATGATGATACTGAAATATATCAACAGTTATCTAGTTTATATAATCCATACATTCTAGTTCATTTGAGAATACATTCAGGAGCCGCTTCAGTAAATAAATAAATAGTGGGTTGATCAGTGCTATGGATTTTTTGTATAACTTTTTTTATAATATCCTGTGTAAAGCATAATCAGCTATGAATGTGATAATTTTTTTTAAATTTGTTAATGTTTAAAGTACATTACTTAAGTGGAGGAAGTCATGATAGAAACTTCTATACCTACATATTTTTATTACGAAACCTATTACTCTTTTATATGTATTTCACCCAATGGTTTACAATATTTTTTACTACGGTGATACGCTTGAAATCGTGTGGCTTTATGTTTAGTGCTAATCCAAAGTATTATCTTTCCAACAGGTGTTAGTGATGTTTGTAGTCCAAAGATTAGAGCCTCATTTCCCACAGGCATCAAAAACTAGTATAGGACATGTCGTCCAGCTACTTTATAGAGCTTCTTGTTTTAAGGTAACACTTTATCTTTATGTTTATGCTATAATATCTTTAACAATGATTGTTGCATACACTCGTTGAAATCAATATTAATATGCTATGTTTCTCAGGTATCGAAACGTGAATCAGATTCGTCACTGATGCAATTAAAGGATGAATTTCGTACGTACGATGCGTTACGTCGTGAGCATGACGCACAGATTGTACAAATCGCGACCGAAGCCGGTCTCAGGATTGCACCAGATCAATGGAGCGCCCTGTTGTATGGAGATACGGCGCACAAGAGCCACATGCAGAGCATAATAGACAAGCTACAAACCCCACAATCGTTCGCTCAGTCGGTTCAAGAGCTGTTCATAGCGTTACAAAGAACCGGCGATCCAGCTCAATTGGTAGTGATGAGCATGCATTTAGACCGGCTCGCTAGCATCGATTCGAGCCCCGGTTAGTATTTGTGCGGTCAATTTACAACCAATGCCACTTCTTTATAAACCACTTTATTGTGTTGATACAAAAATTGAGTTGGGTTAAATTTATGGTGACATTCATCATTCAGACGACCTCAGGCAAGCAAGTGTTATGAATTATTTTTTATATTACTCGTTTGATGTATTCATAATTTCGCTGCTGTGCATGAATAATAACCGGTAAAAATAACACAATTTTTTTTCGTCCTTTTAAGGAATGCAGTTAAAATATTATAAATAAAAGTTAAAAAGCCATTAACTATAGTGGGGTTAAAGTACCAAGTTTTCAATTCTTAAAATAATATGATAAGGCAAATATATTTTTGCCGTATCACACATTATTTCATCCTATATTTTTTTCCTTACAATTGGCGAATTTTGAATAGTGCGGTAATTCATGCATAGCAATGATTTGTGAAACTTATTTCATTAGTAACATTATTATGAGGAGTACCGCGATTCAATGTCTCTATTTAATTTAATTTAATGCCAATATAGTTATTACCAATCATGAATATTAATTAATAACAAATTAATATAATATTATAATGTGGTATATTATTTGCATATATTATATTTCTTTAACAGATGCCAAGTGTCCTACGTGGCAACAGCTCGCTGAAATAATAACATCCATCAAGGAAGTGGTCTCCGGACTGATTCACTACTTGCAGCAGCAAGCGGCCGGTCGTGACAGCAACCACAACCAGAAGCACGCTCTTCAAGACAGACCTCATGAACCTTCAACATGTAAGCCTTCTATGATATATACCAGGAATGGCGAACCGATGGCACGCGACACCTTATTTTGGGTACGCCATGTCTCCGTCTACTTATGCGAATATTTAGATTTGCCGACCTTTGTTTTTTTTTGGTCGTTTAATCGCAGAGAAATCGGTGTGAAAATCTCTTTAGATTTGACGATCTTTCTGTTTGGTCGCCAATGCTTGTAGGAAATTTTGGGAGCATGGTAGAAATGTAATCGCCGAAGTCAAAATTTGACGGCACGTTAATGGCCTCATTTAATATTTCTCTAATACATGGCACTTTAAGGTTCGCCACCCCTGATATATACTATATATATATATTACTATATTTTACTATATATAATATTATAAAGTTAGTTAAACTAAGTAGCTATCCCTGTGGACTGATTCGGAAGAGAGCACTGATTATAACTTTCGTTATTAAAATATATCTATATTTATAAGATGTTTTGCGCAGACTGGCAGACTGATTTGTCATTTCTGCAGGACAAAAAAATGCTATGATTATAGTTTGCGAAACATGATAAATTAAAAATATATACTAACTAACTTACTATTAAGTACTAAGTAAGGAGTTATTAATACATGAGTTTTTTAAGGAATGCAGTGTAAAAGACACATCAGTTAAATGATCCGATAACATACAAGTATATAATGCTTTGATTATTACAGTTTTTGATTCATCCAATAAATATATATGTGTACAGTACAACAATGAAGTAGCGTATCTTTATCCTTTCGGTATTTTTATTATATTTTACCATCATAATAATTATATAATATTTTGTACAGCTGAACAATAATTGTAACATATATTATTACGTATAGTAGGGCAGCCCTCTCCTCAGACAGCGGGATCGACGCCAACGCACAACAAGTACAAGACGTCGATGTGCAGGGACGCGGTCGCGAGGTCTTTCTGTCCGAGAGGTAGCGCTTGTACCTTCGCACATTTCGAAGAAGAGCTGGAGAGGTAATTGGTTCTTGTTTGACTTTATGATAATGAAATAATTGGTTCTCTGTAAAGTCGGTTTACGGACGTTATCGCGTGATAACGTCATGAGAAAACATTGATGGAAAATTGCGTACTTTTTTCGCGAATTGAATTGAATAATAATCACTGAATTAACATTTTTTTTATATTGCATTGTGCCCTAATCATGCATAATAAGTACTGGCGTGATAATAAATACTGGCGATTGTTAAGGACTTATCTCAGTGTGAGGGATCTAAATAATTATTGCTCCAATTGCGCATTAACTGAAAACTTGAAATGATATAATTGCTGTGATCTCGTGGGTAGGTAATGTATCAACAACAAACTATATATTACGTATGATTAACTTCAAATACACTGTTTTCATTATATTTCAAGTCAGTTGCAGTCCATTAGCTAATTTATGATTACGAAATGGGCGATCTAAAAATGTTACGTTGGTATTTAGGTTTGTGATGACATGTTCTAATTATTCCATTTATTATCAGCCATCAGTTATA
>MOOZ01001204.1:431451-442097 GCA_002930495.1 Cecropterus lyciades
CCGTGACAGGTCACATTATTTTGAAATTAATCGTCACATATTTTTGTTTCGACAGGTAGGCACAATTATTTCATGTACATTTTCATCACATTATTTTGATGTCACTTGATTATGCTTCCTATTAATGTAAGATATTTTTGCTCCACTCGTGAAGATAGATGCCGCGTTACCTAAAAACGACATATTTATTAGAGGTCACATTATTTTGGAATTCATGTTGTCACAAATTTTTGCTTCGACAGGTAGTCACAATTATTTGATGTACATTTTCATCTCATTATTTTGATATCACTTGATTATGCTGCCTGTTAATGTCAGATATTTTTGCTGCACTCGTGCAGACAGATATTATTGAACTCGTTCTTGGGGCGGATATTTTTGCTGACGTGCTCATAGTCAGATACTTATGCTCGTGACTGTACGTTAGGTAATTTTCGTTCTGTTTCAGAGATAGTTTATTGATAACAAAAAAAGATAAGGTTGCTTTATTTCAGCAATTACCAATTAATTATTAACATACATTTATCGTATTAAAATAACGTTAACCGATGCATATTTATTAAAAAAAAAGAATAGAGATAATAAAATAAATAAAGTTAGCACGGACAAGCCACGGACTTTGAAAAGTATTATACTTTTCAAAGTCCGTGGCTTGAAACTAACTGCACGATTTGTCGAAAAAGCTACGAATGAGATCGTACTTTTTTATGCCAACTATGTAAATTCCCAAGTCATTCGCTCTTTAAAAGGCTTTTTGGTCACAAATACCATATAATTAACAAAATACATACATACAAATACATTTTAATATTATTGGATATATAATACGCTTAATTAAAATATATACATTCCACTAAGACGAACAAAAACCTATGGAGTTATTCCTTCTTAGTTACGAATATATATTAACAAGATATCAATATCAACTCGTCAGCAGACGTAATTGAATGTCATTTATAAAGATTTCGAATTGAAATTTAAATAATATTTTTTATTTTGGAATCGATCAAGTTTAAAATGATTAAAGACAAGAATTTATACAAGATATGCGAACTGATATTGCGCCCTTATTTAATCGTACCGCTTTATGAAATCTTACATATACTCAACACATTTCATGTTTAAAAATATGAATCACGTTTATATATTATATGAACGTGGCTTACGATAACGCATAATCACGAATTGCGTTATCTATCAATCTTTCGTTTTACTTCTTTCACAGAGGATTAACAGTCATATTATCTAAATTTATTTCTTAGATATGTAGTTTTGTGTGTTGAAGTATGTAGTCAGGTTAGCTTATAGTTTCCAGTTTACATAAAAATATACCGCTATAAATATTTGTAATAATATATAATAGTCTTATAAACAAGTACTGATATTCAATTGAAACCAAAAAGACAGTTTTTAGTACACGTGGGAGAGTAAAATCTTTTTATAGGATATATAGGGTGAATTCCTTAACTGTTTAATAATAAGTGTGTCTAGTTTTTGTCTTTTAAGACTTCGATCTTAAGTAATATTAATTATGGAATCGTATTATACATATTGCCCTATTGATTAGTGTTTTTCGCATAACTTAAAAGTAAAAAAAAAATCTTTAAGTGTTATAGTTTGAATTTATGATAGTATTTAATTATGGAGACACAACTCCCACTTGTTGTAATTGGAAGAAGGTTTATCATACATAAGTCTATATAATTTATGTAGGAAGCATTAGTATGTAAACCTATTAAGACTCAACGTTTGATTGTTTCAATTTGGGTAATACTGGTGCGATAAATGAGTAACCACACTATCATCACTGACTAAATTTAGTACAAACCGATTGACTGTTTTGTCTTCTCAATGAATACCTACTTCTTCCATGTTCTTTATTATTCTTTTTTACAAAAAAATATATATTTCATTGTCTTTTTGATATTAAACTTTTCACTAAATCACTTCCAATGTTTTGTGAACTGTCGACTTTAATGGTGAAAAGATAAATACTTAAATAGTTTTGTTCGAATTATAGAAATGTAGAGTTCCATCGTAATGTTTATAGTTCATGATTGATTTAAATATCCATACATATTTAATTTCCTTTGAAAATTCCTTCACTTTATCTCTCTCTCAAACATTAAAAGGTAAATTTATTATAACGTAGTTGAAGTATTGTAGCCGGTTTTAATATTATTTATATCATTAGAATCATTGTCAGTTTCACAAGAGTACAAATTGCGGTTTGACGCTCAATCGAAATTGAAAATATTCCAGACTATGTATCGGACATGTTAATGTTTATAAATATTTAAATATTCATTTTCCTATTCAACAAAACATTCGTCCACTCAAGAGCTTGTGTCATAAACGATTCATTAAAATCGTTAGCGTATATAGTTTTATGGAACTGGGCTGTCGAAACTCGATCACAAAACATTTCTTACTTGTGATTTCAAGACTTGTTTTGATAACGCTAAGTTTTATTGTCTTATAATCCATGTAGCATTTTTTATATCTGTAGAATGGGTAAAGAAACATGTTATATAGTAACTTATTTGACAAATCATTCTATATGTATGTACTAAATAAGTGGTAAATGTAGAACACATCAAATTATCTTCAATCTATTATATACTATATAACATGTGTTGTTCCTGATGTTTTGCGTGGCGTAGTGATACGAGCAATCTCTGGAAATGCAATCGACTGGCACAGCTCGCTTCGGTCTTAAACTAATGTTAATGAAGCTAGATTTATATTTTTGGTATATCGGGAGCGATATCTAAGGCTGGTGATACATCTACGTAGTTCTCTGTGTATAGGGGAAATGTAAAAATATTGTAAGTCTGTAAAGTAGATACAGCTGAGAGATACAACTCAACGCCGTTTTATTTTGTACATAGTGGCTAAAGTATGTTTTATTAAATATATACTGGTTTCATTTTTTTTTTAATTTTAAAGGTTACTTATTTCAAGATGTATTAAAAATATTTATCTTGAAACAGCTGCTTATATCAATCATATTTAATTCCTTTTTTTCGTAACAAAAATATTATTTTGTTGCTCATTTATATGCACATTTGTGATCTCAGCCTATCCCGAGGACACGGGGGCATCAATAATTCTTTATTAAGGATAATAAATATCAGTTACCATGCATTCTTGTGTACTATATCGAGGTACCAGCACACTGCAATGTCTATCAATTATATGTGTAATTTGTCCGATATTTGTCAATTAACTTTTTATAAGTTATTCAACATTTGCTTTGTAGATTTATTATTTTCCATTTAAAATACTAGTGCGGGGATAAAACTATTAAAATTTAAGTTATTGACAATAAGTTTTAAAGTAATGTTTAAATAATATAATATATAATAGACATATTATGCGACTGTTTAATATAGAGAATCGTCTGGTTTTTTTCCATATAAATTGTCTTTTTCCAATAAGTTTATTGCAATTATAAAACTAAGACTCAGAAATTCGTTCCTTCGTCTTAGTTATCAACGTAGTTCAAAAGTCGGTGTGGACCTGGGGTTTTAACGAGTTTAATTATATGTCATTGTGCCAAATCAGTAGTCTTTTAAATTAGCCCCTATAAATATGTTGGCATTGAGAAAATAAGCATGAGGTTAAAATTTGTAGCTTATTTGGAAATTATAGACAAACGTGTTTTAAATATATATATACAAGATATCTACAGTATGCTGGTAGCTTGACTATTTTGCAGAGAGGCATTGAGTGCAATATCCTCAAGTCGTGGGGTTGATTAAAAAGTTTGTATATTTTTTGCAGTTTAAGAGTTTAGATCCTGTTTTGTCTCGTGTAATCCTCAGATTAACGCGTGTCACCACAGGTCATTTTATTTTCTTAGTCGGTGCACGGAATCAGTCTGAGTTATCCTTTTGTATAGTTAATACCAAATTTATTTTGGTTATTTTTTTTCCTAGGAAAAGTTTGAGTATATTTATAAACAGGTCTGTTTAAAGACCCTAATAAAGTTGAGTAATATTAATAATTGTTTCGTGCAATTAAGTTCCGGCGTTTTTGTTTGTTTATCAGACATTCGATGCCGCTCAATGTTTGTCGTTCACGAGTGTTCGATCTAGAACTAAACATTTTGTAGACAATTTGAATTTTAACTTATCATTATTGTCTTATTTAATATTTTATTTAGTTATATTTATTTTTATAGTTCTAAGTGTTTAAACTCGTCTGCGGGACCGAGTGTATGTAGCCATCGAGATTTCAATTAGACGAATTACATGAAAATGTTTATTAATATCTCTATTACTATCTTAAATATATTTCGATGGCTACTATCGTGTCCACGTGGCATAATTGATTTGTATACATTTTAAGATAAACTATTATATCACAAGTGTATATCAATTCACTGATTGCCAAAATGACGTGTTTTACTTGATGTATTTTAATTCGATGGCATGGTTCTGTGTATTTTGACAAGTGAAAAAGTGTGCTTCGATTAATATGAGTGGAATTTGGTATCGGAATATAAAAATAAGCACTAAATCGATATTTTGTACAAAAGAACTATGCCATGGAAACGGTTCAGAGTGAACATGACGTCGCTTTCAATGATGTGATAGCATTGTGTTTGAAACTTACAAAGAAATTAAATGACCTATTTTTTTGCATTTCGTTACTTCTTAATCTTATGTGACATATGATGTAAACGGTTAGCTTCGTTTAAGATACCGGTGGTTCTCCTATCATTGAATGCGGCTCTCTATCTGTATATTCGGCGTCGGGTTGCGTCTTTCAGTTTTATTTTTATAGAAATTATTGGAGGCAGACGCCGCCGATTGAATGTCAATGTTTGCATTTGTTTAAGAATGCATAGAGATATTTTCCTTTGATAATATATTTATGATCAATATAGGCGTTCAGAAACGCTAGTAGTAACTATAAAGTTACATACATATATAAAAGATTAAACTATATGACTATTAAAATAATAAGTTTGTGATGTGATTTTTAATGAAGTCAGTACAAGTAATCGAATGTTCGTTTCAATCATGTAACCTTTGCTTTGATCGTATGTCTTTTATATAAACAATTAATGTGTGATTTTGTAGGTCCCTGTTTTCAAAAGGCATGATATGTATTGTATTGGTAAAGTTGGACTGGAGACTGTTTCGTTTCATTCGATTAGACAGGTGAAAGCTTAGATTTTACATAGACATTTTCCTATGCGATATTTTTATTTGTTGCTTGATCAGTTTTGTTTAAACTCATTTTCTTTATGAAATAAAATGTTTTTGTGGTACTAATTGGGAATTTCATTTTACCTAACAGTTTCAGGATGACACATAGTTTTGAAGAAACGCTACCGTGATTAATTAGTATTCTTGAAATTGGTTATGCTAAGTAGGAGGGCGGGTTGTAAATCGTTTCGTTTGAAGCCGCCATTTGAGCCTGTACAAACACATTTCCTATTGCTAATAGACCGAGTGATTCACGCATGAGTCACTGGCGTCCGCGCGTACACCCCACCTGATAACGCTTCACCCCTGTGCCGCTCAGCGGTGACTCCTCCGTTACTCTATGCTCATATACTTTCATATAATGTGAACTATATGAACTTTGAGGACCTAACGCAACTGTGTTTAGGTCCTCAAAACTTAAATTATTACCACGGCTAATAAAGTTTTATGATATGAAACTAAATCAACTTTAATACCTTTAAGTTATACTTATACCAAGAACCTAAGTTAAAGCCCTTCATTTCACTAAGTACATACAAATAAGCAAAAAAAGGCATACCATTTTAACAGCTTCAATGGCAATTAAAAAACTTGTTTATCCGGACTAATTGAGGAGTAATACAATAAAATAGAAATATCAAAACCTATCAAAACATACGGCTTCATTCGTCCCTCCCGTTTCCCTCTTAGTGACCATTGCAATAATAATACTGATATCGTTTGACGTGTTTATATACAAACCTCGCGCTCCACGCACCCTTATCCCACCGTGCATGGAAAAAAAACCGGTTTAAACCGGAGCTTTTAGCATTAAAACTAGCAAGGGGCTCTGTACGTTTTCTGTTTCCTACGTCAAAGCGATCACTTGAGTTCATTACTTGCTTTTCTGTTTGTAGCGAGGGCCGCACAAGAGCTTTAGAACCGTTTGAAAACAATACCACGTCTTTAATAAGTTAGCGCGTTTGTTTGGATGCGTGCGTTCGTGTTTGAGAGCGAATAAATGTTTGTTGACTCAAACAATAGAGTAGTCCTTACCTTGTATGTAACGAAGTACATATATGTTAGATTAGAAGTCATATAAATAGTAGTCTCAGGACTTGTCGAGTCATAATGCGAGTAAGCAATTACCTCTAGCAGCTTATCTTAAGACCTAGATACACTAGCTTCTCACACTATTACTACCTATACATACCTCTAGTGTCCGACCGAAGCTTCGGCTTCGGCCACCTTCGGCAAAAAAAAGCACCTCAATTGAACGACCTATAACGAATACACGATACCGCGATGGATGGATTGTGGGCTTGCGAAATTTGTAATATTCGAACTGTTATCATTTTAGTAATGTAGCAAAGACATTTTAATCATCTCTAGAAATTATTTATATTCAATCAACATACATCTTTATCCACATAAACATAAGTTAAAAAAGTCGGCCGAAGGTTGTGGTCATAGCCGAACAAAAAAAAAATACAAAATATTATATTGATTTAAAACATTTACATTTAACAAGTCGCAAGAGCCCTGTACTAAGTACGAGACCTGTGTTACAGATACCCCGCTCATCCAGCAAGACTTCATACATGTGTATTTAGAAATTAATTGTGTAATAGTTTTACATTATTTTAGATCTAAACTAAATGTGCATGTATGTGTGTGTATGTATGAGTGTGCGTGTTAGTATATGTTTATGTATGAAAAGTATAAATATTGAACTATGTATGCAGACATTGTTCTGTTTCATCGTAGGTTTATTCCTGTAGGTTGACTCGTGTCAGAGGGTAAATATTGAGTATATTATTAATCTTGATGTAATGAAAGGCAGACATAAAGGCAAACTGCTTTTTTTTAAATATGGTTCTACACCGCGGGATTTGACAGATGGGGAGGGTTCTGCGTTTATCTCGTTGAGTGTTAATGTACGGAAGATGTCCATGAAGTTTCAGTATGCAGTTTAATATATAGATCTAAGGTGTAGTAAGTATCTTATAGGATTTATGCAATTGAAAAGTAGAAAACCGAATAGGTTTTTTGAATATAACCTTCAAAAGTGCTAATTGAGTTCTTACAAGAGTTATTAAATGGGTCTTAGCAGCTCCACCCCATACCGAAATACAATAACTAAGAACTGACTGAGCTAGCACTTTATAGGTGGTGATAAGTATCGTCTCATTTGCAAAATCCCTGAGCTTCTTGAACATCCACATTAGTTTTCTCATTCTGACAGCTATGGTCGTAATATGTTGACTCCATACGAGATGTTGGTCAATGACTACACCGACTTATTTTATTTCAGTAGCTCTGTTTATAGAGAAACAGTTACGCTTATTGTGATGTGGAATTGAACAGGTATAAAAGGCTTCGGCTTCGGCCGAAAATCGGACGCTACATGCCTCTTATAGTTAGCGTAACTTGAATACCTACTAATGCTTGTAACGATAAAATTTTAAGAATCTAAACCTAAAAACCTAAAGAATAAATAGGTAAACTTGTTAAAGATGGAGATCTTTATCATTTAAAAAAAACTTAAAGGTATTTTACTTGCAACTAAAAGTAGGTACTTGCTAGACCTACCTACAGATTTATTGTTTGTTAAAAATCAATATCCACAATAAAATAAGTCGAAGTTACACGAACACTCACAAAAATTGTCCGACAAGGCCTACTAATTGTAATTGCACGAATGCACTCTTCATGAAAAGGGTTTTAATGAACTGACGATATGCGACGATGGGGGAAAAGGGAAACACCCTACCTCAGTTGTCCAACATATGGTGGCCTGTTTTGCGATAACACGTCTTCTTTATTCAAGACCTTAGATATTGGGCATATCACTTCTCCTGTGCATTCTATTTAAAACGTAATAGGTACCATCACGATAATGTCGTAAAATCGTTTTAAGGCAGATTTCATTACAGCTTAAAATTAAACTACAGACAATTATACTTATTTGTGGGTTTTATATATGAGGTCACCCTTAAATTTATGCGTGGATAGGCTAACGTGGACAAAGTTTACTGTATAAAACTTTTCAGACCTGTAATTACTTGCGTTCTACAAAATAATAAGTATTCTTACGATGTAAGTAAAATGTGGAAACACTACGAATGTCGGTAAATAGACATAGAATAGATATAATGTCAAGTACCTAAATAACTTGACTTTATACCTCGCATATATTTGTAAAAACTTCTATAACTTTTATGCAACTTCTATAATTTTTTTTGAATTTTATGATTTAAAATATATTTATTACCTGTTGCTTTAATTACAATTCACAGGAATTTTATTACAAGAGAGACTATATTAAAAGCTTTTATTTTAAATCCATAAATTAAGTACATACACTATCAAAACTTATTATAATTTAAAGTATAAGTTAGTACCTAATATGTATCTACATATTTTAAGATTAATTGGAATTATGCTGGACATGACTAAGAAAAAACACTTTTTCTGGCATTGAACCAAAATAGTCATCGTTTGTACCATTATTCAAATGTTTCATCATTCAAAGTATCTATATTTATATGTTTATAAATTTTTACACCTAGACAGGCACTGAAGAAAGACCTTGGACGTAATTTATTGACACTGAACATTGCACTTTGTGATGCATCCTAGACTATCTATTCTATAATAATAAAACTATTAATATACATATACATTTAATTACTTTATCATCGAATAATAAGATTTAGGTACGTATCTACTCCGAACTGGGAACCCAGAATTCTCAATAAGGAAAAATATACCGGTCATCTGATACCAAGTGATCCCTGCAAGTACGAGCTAACTCATGCTCATTAATTTGACAATACAATATACAATAGAATATCATTAGATATTATGTAAGTAGTATACCAACTGAATTGAATTAATTTCAGCATCTATATCACAGTTTCAACACGTAATTAGTATAAAAGTAATCTGCCTATAAAATAAAAAAATCTTTTTTGAGTTATAAATTACGTTATTTATGATTTCAAGGGAGGGCATATCCATGTTACGCTAGAACCCCACTGCAGTACCTGACATTTTAACAACGGAAGTGAAAAACTTTATTCCGACAAAAGTTCGTGGTGGCATTGCACGCGTTACGTGGCGACTGTTTTACTGAAAATTACGAGTGTTTTAAAAAGGTAAGTGTATAAGTAATTAACTTTAAATAAACAGTGCTGTATTCGTTATACTTATTTTTACCACTGTCAATACTTTTGTTGTGCTACTTACATTTTTCGTATATTTTTTAATATTTGGTATCTCACAAAACTTAAAAAAAAATTATATATTGTTAACCTATTTTTTTCGTCCAGTTAAATGATAACTGGACGCATGATTATTATCTTATAATTGTGTAAATAATTTTACTTTTTGAGCTATAATTATAGCGTCCAGTTTTTATTTTCTATAAATCGAGTACTTTGATAGTTTAGCTTTAAACTTGAATGCACTTCGAATAATTTATATGATGCCAGTTAAAGTTTAGTTAACATTTGACCAGACCAATGCTCGTTAGTGCTTAAATATTTTGTGGAGAAGAGATTCGTGTCTGACGGTGGTACTATAATGTCGTGAAAAATTTCGTATCGAGGTGATGGAGTACGTTTTTCAAGAACGTTTTATAAAACCTCACAAATTCACTGTTTAATAAACTTTTTGAACTTTTGATAAGTAGATACGACAAATTAGACTCGTAGAACATGGGAGTCATCTTTATCTGTGTTATTGTTTATTATAAATATCACTTAAAATTACTTTTCTGAAAGTCTGCTACGAGCAATGATCTAACGACTATGCTAAAAACGTGGCAAATGTATAGGTATAGGGTCAATAATCCATCTTATCCAATCAAATCATTTCCTCAGGGCATGCGACATGTTTATAATTGACTTTATGTAAAAGTATGTCTAAAAGTTACATTCGTAATAAATTACATTCGTAAAAACCTTAAACGCTTATATTTTGTGCAATATGTATGTATTATGTAAACGTTATGTAGGTATGATAATTTTTGTAGCAAATTCTTCTTTTTTTTTTGTCATTATATGTATAAAAATGTTTTATAGAGGTATTAACATACTTAGTGTATATTGTTTATCCTTATAAACTACTACTTATTAAAACTAATAAACCAAGTAGGTTATATACGTGAGTACCTACCTATATCGATGCAAAAAAAGCGTAAACGCTGAGACCTACATAAGGATAATGATAAATATGGTAATTTAAAGGTGGTAGAGCTCTTTGTGGTTCGGCTCCGTAAGCACAACCGCCAAACCTATTTCTGCCTCATAACAGCAGTGTTATGCGCTGCTGTGTTCTGGTGTGAAGGGTGTGGTAAGGGAGACATACGTTTCCGAGGCATTCCATCTTAGTCCTCAGGGGTAGCAACGCATCTGTGGCTAACCTTAGGTGAGACTTTGATCT
>MOOZ01001204.1:485074-497348 GCA_002930495.1 Cecropterus lyciades
GAAATCACATCAGGGGCGATGGAAAAAAGGCGTATCTGCTGGAGGCTGTAGGAATCACGTTAGTGAGTATTCAATTAATGTTACGTACCTATTAATATTTCGTTAATTTATTCACGTCTTTAACGATATGCTTGTTTCCCAAGCCGTGTTTGATCAGTTTAAGAAGAAACAGACACTCAATCGTTGAAGAGTGTCCAGGTAACTACTTACCCAATGAGATGATGATACTCTATATTTTACACGTGTTTCCTCTCTGTTAAATAAGTGTAAAAATAAAGATTAAAATATTTAGGATAAATACGTACTTAGTAAATAAATAGGTAATGAAAAATTTAAAACTCATTTCAGACTTTTTCCACATGAACCCACAAATACAGTTAGAGTTGAATGAACCCGACACCGTTATTATTTCTCTCAATCAGCACAGCATTATGGAACCAAAAGTCATTGGATTCAGCATTTACAAAATACCTAAGGGTTTAAAGGAGACCGCATCGCCACTATTCTTCAAAAAAACTAGAAGTTCAATCAATTCTCAGTACACAAACAGTCGACAAGTCAGTGAGAGGTAAGCCGAAATTACCTGTTATTTTGCTTAATAGTATTTTTTTAGTTTTATTAATGTATAACTTGTAATGCACAGCGATTTTTAAAAGCGAAATTATGTAATGGAACCGGCACTAATAGATTATAATGCAATGCGAAAAATAATAGCTATAGCCAATATATTATACATGATGTATATTTTACCGTTTTGAATAATGATATTCAAAATAATTATTAAACTATGTTACCTTACAGATGTCATTTAGAAGCTGGTGCATACTTAGTTATACCAACTACCTTCGAACCCAGGCAGGAGGCAAATTTCTCTCTCAGGGTGTACTCAATTAACCCTTTGAAGATGAAGGTGTTAGACTATGCGCCACAGATATTAAAAGCAGCTCTCTTGAAAGCACCACCAGGAGCGGAATCCAGTAGCTTTGCACAATACGAATCACAGTTTCTGCAATTAGCCGACGAGCATAAAACAATAAATGCTTTCGAGCTTCAAGAATTACTTGAACGATGTTTACCTAACGATTACATCAAGAGCTGTGCAACTATAGAGACTTGTCGACAAATTGTACTCTCTATGGAAGTATCCTTTTTAATTTAAGTCAAGTTTCGTTACATAACAAGTTACACGATTGTATACAATATCGACACGATTATATTTATTACAATTTATTTATAACATTATTTAAATGTTTTAAATGAAACATTTTTTACATTTCGTACATATAAATATTTTCGCTAATCATCACACGATAGTTGCAACTAAGCCAGAGAACTAAAAGATTTTAAATATGTTGATTCATTAATTATACCTACTTAAATAATATAATATTAGGTCTTTACCTATGAAATTGCCGTTCTGCCGTACTGGCCATTTCAAATTCAAATACTTTTTTTGGCTGATAATTCTAATTTCAATTTAATTTAATTTTAAAAACATTGCATTCTTATTTCTAATATCGTCATTTGTTTAATACTTAGTGTTTTGTTTTCATCATTTATCGTCATCATGGATACCTTAAAAATTCGAGTTTTTATGGAGTATGAGTACCGTCGTGGCAACAAAGTGGCACAAGGGGCACGCTACATCAACGACGTTTACGGAGCGAACACTGCAAACGAATGCACCACCCGTTATTGGTTTGCCCGCTTTCGTTCTGGAAATTTTGACCTGAAAAATGAACCCCGTGGTCGTCCGAAAACTTTGGTCGACAATGACGAACTAAAGGCGATTGTGGAAGCTGATAATACTCAATCTACGGCTGAATTAACAGCAGTTTTCGACGTGAGCATCAAAAGCATTATTGCGTATCCATTTGCGTCAAATTGGGAACGTAAAAAAGCTTTGCAAATGTGTACGAACTTACCCCACGAACTCAATGATCGCCAGCGCGAAGTACGCGTCGAGACGTGCCTTGCACTGCTCAACAGGCATACAAATGAAAGAATTCTGAACCGCATTGTTAATTGTGACGAGAAATGGTTCAACACCCAAACAATGCCCTACGCGAAAACTTACCCCTAGAAAAGTGATGGTCACTGTTAGATGGTCTAACGCGGGTGTAATTCATCACAGCTTCTTACCAAACGGGATGGGCATTACTGCAGATGTGTACTGTGAAGAACTGAACACAATGATGGAGAAGGTCGCACGTCCCTAACCAGCTTTGGTCAATCGTTCGGCTCCACTGCTCCTGCACGACAACGTGCGACCTCATATCGCCGCACAGCAGACGGTCTCCAAGCTATAAGAGCTGGAGTTGGAAGATTTCGTCATCCGCCGTACTCACCAGACCTTCCGCCTACAGACTTCTAATTTTTCCAGAATTTGGATATCTTCTTAGCGGGAAAAAAATTCAACACCCGAAAGGCAGTACAAAATGCCTTTGAAGAATTTGTTGCCTCCCGTCCAACTGATTTTTTCAAGAAGGGCATCAATAAGCTACCAATGGGTGATTACTTTGATTAATAGAAATAAAAAATATAGAAAACTAAATCGCTTCATTTATTTAATGAAAAACGGCAATTTCATAAGTAAAGACCTATTATATAAATGTGTTTCGAAATAGTTTTTCCTTAACCAGATTCTCAGAAAGACGGCACGGGCCGCATAACATTATCAGATTTCAAGGATCTGATCTGCAGTTTAAAGCACTGGCAAGCCGTGTTCAGAGCGCATGCCCCCGAGAAGATGGGAGTCCTCCGAGCCGAGAGGCTAAGGGACGCTTTACGCGAAGTTGGATTTGTGATACCGGAACGTGCTCTAGCCCTTCTCGTTCTCAAATACATGAGAAAAGACGGCATGTTGAGATTTGGCGACTTCGTGTCAGCTGTTGTTCTTCTCCATCGAGCCTTCAGTGAGTCATTTACAAAATAATTTTAGGTCCAGATTATTATTAGTAGTACATTTTATGAACTGTGTGCTAAATAGAATATACATTTTATGAACTGCAGCGGATCCCGAGTTTTACAGAATAGAAGAAAGATAACGAAATGATAGTGGAAATCCTTTTGGAAACATACATTTTATAAGTCAGGCTTTCTTAACTGAGTTAACTAATTTTTTTTCTTACATTTCTGTACATTAATCTAATAATGCTCATAAATATCTAATATTTTCACTAACTCCACGAACATCGCAAATTAAAAATAGAGTTGCAATTTCGTCAAGTTTGCGTTTCACCTCAATATATATGTATAATTTCATTATCATCTTGAGTACCCATTATAGAGGTAACTTAACACAGTTTCAGTAAAAATTATGAATTCTCAAGTTTTCCGTTACTTATTCCGATGAACGCAGAGTTACAATAATCAAATACCCATACCATTTCAGATATGTTCTTCAGTAACTGCTCAACGAGAACATTCAAACTAAATTTAACATTTTCAGAGGTAGGTGCAGTACATATTAACGCCACATAAATATTATTAATAACTTTACGTATGCGGTAACGGGACTTTCATTTTACCCATTGTAACTCGCTAGTAAACATCTGATAGCCCATAAACACAATTGGTGAAACACGGCTAAATGAAATCGCAACTCTTAAATTGTGACAATTAATGATCTTAATAATTATGTATTTACTAAAATAGTAACATATGGCTTTGCTACTGTTTCTTCAGGGTCTTGTGTTTATGAGCTACAATCCGAATTTTTTAAATGACCCTTAGTTAAACCAGACTTAAATTGCTCATTTTCTATGAATAATTAAACAAATATTGTTATTTGTTTACCGTTCATAAGTTAAGTTATAAGGATGTATTTAAATCTGGCGTATCTACCCCAATTTTTAATATAAAGAAATACGGGTGTATTTAAAAGGATTTTAAAACCAGCATTGCATACAAAATTGGTCGTTAAATTAATAAAGAGTCAAAATACCCAAATCAAAATTTTTTTTAACATGACTTGAAAAGTATATTAGGTACGCTGAATGTATGAATGGATTAAAATTCGGAGTTTCAGGGTATAATGAATATATCGTTCCCAAGTAACAGTATATTGCAGTATTTATAACATAAAGTGTCATACTAAATTTCCATAATTAATTTTGTTTCAGTGGCTGAAGTCAGCTTTGACGTGCTGACCCTGGATAACATTAGGATAGAATAAAATTAGCATTTCTATAATTCACATGTTTATTAGATTACTTAGATTTATTTTTATATGTTCAATTCCCTTGTGCATTTTTCAAATTTCTTGCGAAGTGCATAAAGTTATTGAACATGCATGGTAGTAAAATACATGGAAATGTATAATTGAGATGATTGTTCGATTCCTAATGTTCAACTATCTTTTCCGCATTTATGTCTCTCTTAAATAAGGCAATAACAAAAATTCCTAAATTTTATTTACAACAAAACGAATAGGTCCTATAAGTCGGGCACGTCTCTCATTAAGAGATGTGCCCGACTTATAGGACTTATAGTGTAGCAGGTCTATTGAATAACATAGTAACTCTTTTAGATAAAACTACTCCGTCCTTATGTTGTGCCTGAAACTTTCATTAAAAACCAATGAGCCACATCGTTGTATCGGAGGGCTAAAGGTAAAAATCAATCTGGTTATCGCAAGTTGTAGTCGCAAGTCGTCCCTTGTAATTATCAAGTCATACTCAAAAAAAGGTACCGACCAATGTGGAACCGACATGAGTAATCACGGCAAGCAGATGGATAGTTAAACGCTCGTTATGTGAAAACAGTGGAGTCTACGTCTGGTGATACTTCGGCACCATCTCATTACTTACGGTTATATTCCATAAGTTTTTAATGTTGCTGATGCTCAATACGATTCAACGGGACAGCGATTTGGCTTTTTTATTAACCTTATAAACTAATTAATGTTGAAATGAAAATTAAATTTTATTAGATTACGTTTCGTTCTTACAAAAAAAGCAAAATATTTTTAAGTCAAGTCAAGTATTTAGAAGGCGAGTAGATGACATTATTTAATGTATTTTTCTATAGTTAATTACTAATTTAAATTATGTATGATCACAGACATATCTAAATATCTCTGTGTTAAATACTAAGAAGATCTTTAAAATTGTTCTTTATGTATTATACTTAGTATAATATACTGCCTGCTTTTTTTGTTGACAAAGTTTTAATAGTAATATCTCTGGTCAATATTAAAAGTTCATGAAATTATAATATTACTTATACCTTGTTATGTATCGGGTACCAAACATGTATTTATATCAACGATCTCGTCCCAAACTGATGAATAACTGGTTGTTTGATGATATCTTTAGTGTCTACTTATAATTGTTTATGTACTTATTGTAATAAGTGTAAATAAAATTATGAAGATGCCCAAAATTATACCTTCTTTTCTTGTTCCTTAAACACTAATCTCGTCAAGGGATTCATTAGAAAAAAAAGATATAAGTAGATAGTTGTGGTTATAGATAGATAGTGAACAAAATCCATGTGTTTAGATTCCTATTTTTATATTAAATATATACATTGTCATAGATTTTAAAGTACCTACAGTTTTTTTTCTGGAAAGGACACTGAGTGGGAAAAGGAATTGGCTGTCTGGAACGTAATGTTCAGAGGGATTATTTTGCCAACCACTCAGGTAAAATAAATTATGATCTGTACTACAATGCGACAGCGGTAAAAAATCGTCATGCAAGGATTACGTATTTAAATTGGAGTAGACTTAGAAAAAAGTAGATAGGAAATGACGAAAAACTCGAGGGCTCTAAATAGAACCTCGCCAAGGGCCGCTGATATCTGAATGATTTATACAAATAACAGTTCTCTCATTAATTCATTTACTATTTAAAATAACAAACATACTATTTACAATAAAAAAACGAGTCTAAAATTACTCATTTATTTTTTATTACATTACAAATTACATTACAAACTGACTAGACACTAATACTTATTGTATAACTATATAGTTTCTTCATTATACAACTGCAATTTATTGTTTATTTAATTATTGTTTTGTTACATAAATTCAAAACATACATACATTAAAAAATTGGCGAAAGGAGTGAATGTGCAGACTGTGTAAAAATAAATATAATGAATAGGTAAAAAAAAATCCATTAAGTACAGTTTTAATGCCATAGCAGGGGCACTTATATTATTATTTCTATTATTTAGTAAAAATGCATAATACGCCAAGACCTTTATAAATCATGAATGTTATGCAAATATTAATAATAAGCATTTTTGTTTTTGCATTTCGCCTACATACACAATAATCAACATAAATGAATGATTTTGATAATAATTAAATATGAAAATGCATTGAATTTGCTAGACGTATAAACACTTATACCTAGTATATAAAATACGCATAATTATTATAGTTTTCTAAAATCCATCAGAAGTTCCTCAGTATTAGGAACTTAGTCACAAGTTGCGAAAAATATGTATAAATATTTATATCAACGGAATAGTCGAAGTCGTCGTCTTTTATAGCTGCATAAGCTTATGAATAAACATTTATGTCATAGGTAGGATCGAGAAGACTCATATAATTGAACTGCGAGGGCTTGTTTGGGGTAGTCGCAGTCAATAGAAGTCAAGAACAGTCAATGTTTTGTTTAGGAAGAGTATCGACTTCAGGCTGCTCAACTATTGTGTGACACCACCCAGGGTCGTACGTACCACGGTTCGCTGTGGCGAATACATGTGATTTTGCACACGAAGAGTAATCTCTAATACCTCGAAATATATAAGCTTTGTAGCAAATATCTCTCTCGAAATTAATTCTTTACCAGATATTATATGTAATCTATTAGATTTCAAAACAATCTATTTAAATTTTAATGAATTTCCAGTCATATGTTATTTATTACATTCCATTACAATCAAATTTCAACAGCATTGAGCAATTAGTACTGAAGAAACATCATATAGTAATTATACATTAAAATAATACAAGAACATGATTGCTTATTAAAACTATTGAATTTCTCAGGTAAGCATTCCATTCGATGTTATTACATTTGAACTACATATATATACTCGTCTAGTACATACGCATGGCCCTACTTCATAAACAACATGAAATAATTATAATTCACTGTCTATTATTCTTACTGCCTCCATTATCAGTACTAGTAATGTGATCAACATTATTCGATTCCTCCAAAGCGGCTGCTTTGTGTAGTTCATACAATTGCACCAACTGTTCATCAGTCATATAGTCCAACATTTGTGGATCCAGATATTCTCCTACTACCTTTTTCTTGGCTTGCTGTAGTGGTTTCATCTGTCTTGCTAGATTCAATGCATAGTCCTGTAAAGATGGTAGAATTACTTATTATTGTTACGTAGAGATAGGCTTTGTTAGGTATGCCAACTATAGTAGAACCTCGACGATCCAAACCCTGAATTATCCGAACAATGATTTGCTTTATCCAAATGCTCAATTTATCCGAACCTCATTATCAATATATCAAAATATCAAGATGATGATCATGACACCAACAGCAGTAGCAACAAAGACGTACATACACCAAAGATATCTTCGCATACAGAGGCATTTGCTGCTTTTCAGACGGATCTTTATTGGTTCGAGATACAAGGAGAATGTTACCCAATGCAACTTCTTCTCAAAAGGCTGCGAGACTTGGCCACTCAGAAACGCATTATAGGCATTTGTTAATTAAAAATTGACAATTTTATAAAGATATGCATTTCAAATTTTAATATGTAAATGTGATTATGTAATGAGGGGTTGCTTATAATCTCTTCCAAAAAACCACGTTTCGATTATCCAAACTTTTGAATATTCGAATTGGCCTTGGTCTCAATTGGTTTGGATAATTGAGGTTTTACTGTAACTTTAAAACTCTCAAGAGTAGTAACAAAATTATTTTCTCTAAATTAATAAGAGAAGGAATAATTTATTTGTCTAAATATAAAATCATACACTATATAAATTAAAATCAGAAGATCTACAAGTAAAGTGTAGTACAAACACGAAACTAACTGTCCATTCATTTAGAAAAATGTTTGCTTCATGTGGTGTGCATTTCTTATGTCGTTTAAACTCATCTCTTGCGTAGTTATCTCCTAATACGCGTAGCTCAGCTGGCAGGCCTCGATGAAGACGGAATATTAACTTGTAAAGACGTCGAACACGAGAAACATGATCCAGAGACATACTGAAAATACACAAGGTACATGAAAATTCCAAAAAACATATTTTAGTTTTTGTCTGAAATTCTACTACTTGTCAGAATATAGGGTTTACCATATTTAAATAAATATTCTATTTTGAAAGTTAAACTTTTTTATATTTTTTCCTCAATTTTGCGTATGAGGTAAAAACAAATGTGGGTTGTAACTACACATTGCATAAAAAGGGAAGTTGATATAGATTTTAGAAAAGTCCCACACTTAACTTTTGGATCAGAAAAAGAAAGTAAAGGACTGAGACCCAACTAAATGTGATATTATGTTTAAATATAGATTGTGCCTTTTACCGATTTTTTTACTTTTTAACACCATACTAAACTGTAAAGAAGTACATGAATTTACCGGATATCTGCATTTTAATGCTATTATTGAGTAATAAAATATCTCTTCTTTTAACGAACATACTAGGGAAAAGGAGTAACATTCTCTGTTTAGATTTACTATGTGTACAACGTCTGATACATTTTAGGAATAAAAGGCCCTTATTTATTTGCCCTTGCCTAATTTAAATTAATGTAGTGTTCTTTCTTATCTCACCTGTTGTGATTTATAATACTATTTTTGAGTAACTTAATAATAACTACGCATAAGTAATCGTCATATGTACAATAAGTAAAGACGACAACATTTTATGTACATAGAATTAAATTGTTACTTAAATTCACTTTATTTAATTTTTCTTTGGAATTGTATAACCTACAAAACTATAAATGATTCGTCTTGATTGTCAAGTGTCAATGCTCAATGTCATTGTCAAATATGTTCTGATGACATATGACATATTAAAATTGCCGTTTACGCCGGTAGATGGACAATAATCTCCGTTTCTGTGCCAAATAAAAGATTTTATTAATTGCCCAATACTTAAAATTAAGATACTGTATGAGTTTTTATGATACAGAATTCTGTATTAAAATATTCATTCTAACTTTTTTAATGTTGTACCAGTGTGCTGATTTTAAAATACATCGTAAATTCATTGGTCGAAAAACGACGTTAATCGACCAACTGTAGAGTACAAGCTCAATTCTCTGACCCGTTGTCTTAGGTGAACGACAACGACCACGACGCGACGCGAAGCGATTCGATGCGACGCGAAAATATCAAATAGTCGTTGCATGCAGTTAGGGCCTACGTTGTCGCCTTAATCTACGACGAGACATAAGTCGAGTCGACGAGTGCGGACTTGTTTTTTGCGCGACAAGACGCGACGCATTAGGAGTGCATAAATTAAAGAAATGATTTTTAACGCCCGACGCAAAAACATAGCTGTTATTAGTTTGACTGCTATGTCTGTCTGTGTGTCAGACTGTGAACTCGTAGCTCCTAAACGGGTGAATCGATTTTGATGCGGTTTTTTTGTTAGACAGCAGATTTCCGGGTGCTGGTTCTTAAACATGTTTTATCAAAATCGGTTTAGCCATTTACTAGGTATTGAGGGTGAAAGTGGTGATGTAAAATCAAATATTATTAAGTATTTACAAGTGGGGTGTCAGATGAAAGGTCATAATAAATAACTTACACTTTTACATGATTTATCATCGGTTCGACCAGTTACTAGATATGGTAGTTAAAAGGGGGGATAAATAATAGAATATTGTCAGATATACTCAAGTGGGGTATCAAATGTAAGGGCATAAATTATGTGTATATCAAAATTAAATAAGTTTTGCCAGTATTGGTTCAAGCATTTATGATCCATCAAATTCGAACGAGTAACACCTATATTTTAATTTTAAAAATATAACATTTGCTCGTTTAAATTGTACTACACTGTCGCGGCGGGGTACCGCTAAGTTTAGAGACTAGGTCTCCATCTAGCTAAAATAAAATATGGATATTGCATAATCGCCACGTTCACGGACTTAACAATTTAAATCTAGTAAATCAATCGCTAGTCAATCGAATAAGGATCTGACTTAGACTTATGGCTAAAACAATAAAGAACTGGGATCGCCGCGTTTGTCGCTCACCGATGACTATAACATAGGACACACGTCGCGTGAAGTATTGGTCGCATTGTGTCGCATAACATCGCGTCGCGTCGCGTTGCCTCATGTCGCGTCACGTCGCTCACCTAGGACGAGTGAGATGTGCAAATATTAAAAGCTTTCCACCTATTTCATAGTTCTTGGCACTAACGGCCTTTGACTGTGTTAAATGTTCTCCAAGGAGCAAATTATTATCCCGACACTTTGAACCGAACATATATAAATATTGTTGTACATCGTAGGGCTTGTTGCTTTTCTAAAATTGTGTCGTATTATATTTTTTGGATCCACTAAGTTGACACGCATATGATTATTAAAAAATAATAATAATAGATATAAAAATATTATATCTACTATATTATTTTATAAAAATATTGTTCTATTCACCCTGAAATTAATTATTTAAGATTAAGATAATGGATCCTCTGGATGGATAAAGATGTTAGAACCCTCTATGGTTCGACTTATAGTCATCACCACACTTTTTGCAACTTCCACCCGCCCGGGGCGGCGCCCATACTCTGCCACTGAGTTAAGCGCTACTGTAATCTTACCCAGAGGTGTGGCAAGGGTGACATACTTAACTAAGGCGTTCTAACTTACGCCGCCTTGATAATAATTACTCCATCCGATTACTTGCCTGCCAAGGATCAAATATTGATGTTTGCTACCTACTAAAATTGCTAAATTTAGCGATTCGTGGACGAAAGATAGAATGGTTAATTATTAATAATGGGCGTAAGTCCTGAACGGTAATAATGCATGTTAGGCCAATCTCAGGTTGGACTAATAAATTGGTAAGTGGTAGTGGTAGGTCACAGATGCGATGCCATATTATGTAACATTTCGTAACCGCCCCATGACTTCGACGCCTTTCGGAAGGTGGTAGAACGAGTATACTTTTCTAGCACCTTTTCTAGCGTAGAGCAGTTCTTGCGTTTCGGTGAAAGGGCTCACAAACAAAGCAAAGTTGCTGGCTCACGTTCATATAGGCGACCATCTTAGTCTTCGAGAGTAGCAACGCTTCTGTGATTGACTCAAATAGAACTCCTGTTCTGTATGAAGTTGCTTACAGATGGGCCCTAAGACCACGGGCGAAACACTTAAAATATCTCAAAAAAAAGTTCTCAAAGTCTACCAATCCGCACTTGACCAGCGCGATCGATTATGGTCTAAAACACAATCCGAAAAGACCGATTGACGATGACATTAGACAAAAAAGCTTATTAAAAGAAAGGACATTAATAAGTAATCGTTTGTACTTAACATATGTATAAGATATTTTAAGTAATTATTTACATTATAGACCCTAAATGATTTGGTATTTTAGGTAAGTAACTTTATCTTCATAATTTCATTCGTATCGTAAATTAAAGGAGAAATAATGAAAGCAGTTCACACACCTAAATAATTTATTCTCAACGTTGACACCAAGAGTTTTAAAATAATGATCGTATGTATTGTGAAAATACAGTCCACGGCACATAATATACAAAATCGGTAACAAATATTACGGATGACTTATCTACCTTGCAATAATGAAAAATAATGTAAAGATTAACTGCACAATACTGACATGGTAGCAAATATTTTTCATCAATTTAATTTTCTACGCCGAAGTATCAAAAATATTTTTTACACCTAATTTTATTATGGTTGGTTAACGTGGAACGTGGATCAGAAGACATATTATTATCTAATTATTTATTAATAGTGATATAATGTTTTTTTTACAAAAGCAATAATGATAACAACTAAATAATAATTGTTACATTCCTGTGCGCTAGTTATTTTGTTTGATTGAGGATTTCTATTACTTAAAGTAATAATGTTCGACACGCATATAAAAGTATAAAGATACAAAGATACAGTTCTATATCTTTCTTCTTGTTATACAAATCATAATAAATCATGAGTTAAATTACACTTTTCATTTTTATTTTTTACATCATCTGTTCCTTTACTCGCGTGAACTGCAATTTAACTGTCAATATTGTTCAGTGTTGATAATTCCTACTGCCTGTACTAAGATTATTATCAAACGTATC
>MOOZ01001204.1:497392-529778 GCA_002930495.1 Cecropterus lyciades
GAAAACATAATCTCAATCTTTTAACTTTACAGAAACATTTTCCATATAAATTTACACGAGTATGGTTATGTAGTCGGTCCATACACAAGGGATATATCTATATTTTACCTCTTTAAAATAAATAAATGGCGACTGTCAGGGCATAAATGTCTATTTTTGTAAAGAATAAATCAGAATAGAGAATTATTTATTTTTCCAGTTCCAAAATTGTTCGAAGTTTGTCACTTTGAACATACTCAGTAAATATAATTCATGGCTTGTCGTGCCTGCAATTACCACGAATCCACGATATATAAAATCAAAATTTATTAGTACTATAGCATATCGTTACTCTTGGACTTTTATACAAAAAATATAGTCAAAACCGCGTGGAGATACATCACCACGAACATACAACACAAATCATTTATTCCCGTTTGTATATATATAAATATGTTAAAATTAAAACCGTGGCTGAATATTATGAGTATACTATGTTATATGAAGAATTTTCGGAAATCATCCGAACCGGATGCTCTTACACACGATCTGGTGAGGCTACAGTCAAGTGTCGACATAGTCTTAACGTATCTGCACAATCCGAATATATACATAGCGGCCACCCATTATATGCGTTACGCAGAGTTACGTGGATGGTATCATAGCAAGGCCTAAGTTAAAAATGACGTTACATAATTTTTCATTGCAATATATGTAATTTAAACGTGGTACTAAGTTTGTTAGTACCAGGCGCGCGATTCAGCATGAGACCTTTCCGTTGATTTTTATTTTTTTACATAATACTTTGTTGTTTTTGGTTTGGTAAGTAGCTGATTTCACTTAAATTCCGAAATATCATAATTAGGTATATCTCATAATATGTATAACGGCTAAGGGGAAACGGCAGTCATTTAAAAAATATTGTTGGTTGCTGAACGAGTACAAGAAAAAAAAACTAAGTGCGTATGATGCAGAATATATAATTTAAGTTGAATTATGAAGGTCAGATCACTTGAAAGACCCTTAGAGACCTTTGGCTGATAAATATATATTATTGACTCTTATTACCTATTTAATTACGTGTGCTGATAATCAGTTAAGATTAATAATTGCTATGTCAATAACGTAACTTCGCGTCACGCATCTATAAAATGGCCTCATATTTTTTACAATAATTCACATTAATATTTAAACATACCTAAATTACTTTTAATTTCTATTATATTTATATTTTCAGGAATTCTAAAATTCTTTTTAAAAAATATTTTGCTATACAGATACACCTCTACTAGACTTATAATATAGCAGTACACTGAAAATAAAACTGATTAGCCAAGATCATAAAAACTACACACAAAAATAGTTCAAAGTAGTATAGGCTAGCATAATCTTGAATAAAGAACAGCCATACTCAACCTTTTTCTTCACTCAAACACACAATCACACAGCCACACCCATACCTGGCCGCAACAAAAAGTTAACGAAAAAATATACGTGTATTCTTTTGAATCCGGCCATAGGCGTCGCTAAGGGGAGGTTGGGAGGGATAGCTGCCCCCAACCCTCGCAAGTTTAAGAAAATGTCTTACGCATTGTGTTTTTACAGTTTGGCGTCACCAGAAAGCCAATTACCTCTAGAAATGCATAAACCACCGTTTCAAATCTCCCTATGCGACGGCCTTGAATCGGGCTATTCCCGAACAAGAGTATATAAGAAATGCCTTATCTCCTACCTTGTGACCAATACCGGTCATCAACACTATACATTTAGTTATACAAACAATCATTCCATTAAAACAATTGACAAATTTATGAACCTTATTCACTATCTAAAAGTAAGAAATGTACACCAATACATTGTTTTTAATATTTTATAAACCTGATAATATACGAAATTTACGGGTGAATATCTACTAGACAACAAGAATAGTATATTGTCAAGTCCCTAACCTAAATAACGAAATACATTCTCGAGAGATATCCACAATGCAATTTTTGCAGCACCGTGTCATCTTAAATCACAAAAATATATACGTTATCATAATTATTACTACTTTAATAAAAAATGCTTCAATAAAATCCTTAAAATGCTTATTAGTTTTAACATTAATGTGATATAATTTGGTTAACATTTTCATACAAACTTTACATTCATAGATAGAACTCTCATTCATATCACAACCATGTCGATTCTTAACTTTTCTCACCGCCAGATAGTGTTTAATCATTTGTAACGAAGTAAATTTTGTATCTCCAAATTGTTTTAACAAATTTGAAGTACGAGCCCTTAACAATCATAATGTCCTATTTACAATAGGTACGTAATATTAAATATGAGCGATAAAATGTATGTAGACTTAATTTAAGGTGATATACATCTAAATATAAATATGCCGAGACAAAATAGTTCAGTACAATTTTCTCTTTTGTTTATCAACCTTTTTATTTGGTAGCTATTGACGAGCTTTTTTTTTTAAAAAAAATGGAAATCTTATGATGTATATCTCGACCACTGGATCTAATCGTTAACTTAAATCTTCTCTTGTATAAATGGATGAGTAAGACAGTGGTTCACGGAAGCGCGTTTGGAAGGGTCAAGCATGAGCATCCTTTCCAGAAGGTCCCGAAGTTGAGTCATTTTCTTCGCCTCCTGAACAGGCATTCGATGGGAAGTGGGCGCTAGTTCGTGATGCAAATCACGTGTTACCTTTATCGATGACATCACTACGATCTTTTCCTGCAAATATACGTGGAGAATTACTACAAATAATTCCAAGGATTCCATTTTATGATTAATACTCTAGTGAATATATATTTTTTTTTTCCCCTCCGAAGATGTAGGAGGAGGGGGCGGTGAATGCTCATGCATACACGAAGGTTATGTGGGACTCGCCTCAACTCCCAGTATGTGAAGTATAGCGCCTACCCACTAAACACCGCCTCATTGGCTTTGGTCTAAGTGACCGTAAAGCCTTCATCTGATGAGGAGTGAATATAGAAAACGGACTGTTATTTAATTTACATAAGTTGGATCATAGTATAAGATAACTCACCCTTTCAGTAATTTTATCCAATTCATGATATAAAAAGTTGCAGTTAGCGTCAAAATGTTGATCTTTGAAGTGTCCTCTTTTTATTATTTTATTCGGTATTTTCCCTTTGAGGTCCATAAAGTATTTTAACATTTCATTGTTTGATTTCCCGCTGAACATAATTTTTCCTGTCGAGAGCTCATATATTGTGCATGCGGTCGACCACATGTCAATGCCATAATCGTAGGGCACTCCAAGAATGATTTCGGGCGCCCTGTAGAACCTCGAAACTAAATATGGCGTTATTTCGTTGTCGGCGATGGTCGACGCAGCTCCGAAGTCACACAGTTTCAACATTAGTTTGTTCTCGTTAACCAGAATATTATCTGGTTTTATATCTAAAAGAGACAAATTTTATAGTCATAATAAGATATAATTAACGTTTAATTATACATGATATTATGAATTAGTCCAGTTGACAGACTGATGTTGTTTTATAACTTAGTATATTCATTAATCTTGCAATTATATTCTGAAATATTTATTTAAGAACAGTCCAGTTTTATAAAAAAAAGGTTTAGTAAAAAATGATATTGTGCAACAAATATAATTGCGCAGTACCTTCGAAGGTAAGGTCACTTACCAGCATGAAGTATACCCGTTTTCTTCAGAAGCTTCAAAGCCAACAGCATTTGCTGCGTATAACTTCTCACAGCTTTAATGTGGATGCCACTATTTTTACCATATTTCTTGAGAAGCTCTCGTAAGTTCATTGATAGCGGCTCCAACACCATACATAGATGTCGCTTATGGAAAAAGTGGCGAAACAGGCGCAGGCAATGGAATCTGTCTTCGGGGTCCGCATCGTTGAGACGCTTCAACATTTCTAATTCGCGTAATCCAGTCTTGTGCCTAGACAAAACAAAAATGATATATTTACATTAATTTTATTGAAGTGATGCTCCTTAAGGGTTTGCAGTATGAATTTAATAGTAGAAATCGTCACATAAGTAAAAAAGGTTATCGTAAGTATGTATGAAGTGGGTATAAAGGTTGTATAAGTTAATACTGATAGAGTGGAGAATGTAGTGATTTATTTTAAATCACACGGGTGTTATATGGTGCCTATCTTTCTAAGGGAAACCCGCTTAAAATAACTGTTATTAATTAAAAAATAATGCCGCCATGGGCATCCTGGCAGATCTACGAATAGTACCCCGCACTAAGTCGAACTAACATCGCAGTCCACTTGGTTTTATTCGATACTTAATACTTCCGAAAATATATAACAGATGGTGTTATAACAAATACGGTGTCGCGATCGCCACGCCAACAATCAGGTTTACGTGTGCATATAGTCGTTTCACATCAAAAATAGGTGCCTCCAGATTAAATTCAAAAAGGCTTCTTATACTTAAAAATATATAATATAATAATGTGAGGGACTTACATAATTTCATTATTCCTTATAATTTTAACAGCAACGTCGTTGTTACCACGAGCTTCGTCCCTCGCTCGCACCACATTCGAGAACACGCCTTGTCCGGTATACCCATACACCGTGTACCGATTATCCAGTACTTCACCGATGCGCACCCTATTACAAATATAATTTATATTATTACATACTTACTCGCATAATCTATATATATACAAATTAATCCCTATTTCCCTTGGTCATAGCACCACGCGTGAACGGCTGGACCGATTTCGCTGATTCTTTTCTTGCGTTTATTACTGTCAGCAGAAGGTTTTTATAAAAGAAAAAATAGGGAAGTTGTGCGATAAATAATTAAAAAAAAAACTCAAAAAACCTAACATTATGACGTTTAACATAATTGTCAGTCTTAACAATTCGAATTCAAAACTTATAGTTAAGACAAGTCAAAGTCTGACGGGTCAGGTAATACATTATAATTTTACTAATTGTTATAATATCTCTCTTCACAATCGAACAGCCACATATATAACATGAGTTAAGTAACATGAGTGCAAATTGAAATACGCCAAGATAACAACAGATCATTTGCTGTCAAGTTAGTTTGGACCGAGAAGAAAAATTAACAAATTTATTATCTCACCGGGAATCGAACCCGAAGCACTGCGTTGCAGTATATATCGTTACACAGTACCACACAGGTCAAGTGGTAATTAAAATAACAAAAAGTGTATTTTATCACGTTATTTATCATTTCACCGAGCTAAACGTGTCACTTACACAAGATATATATCAGTTGTACACATTTGAAACTGTGAACATTTATCAATCAAATAATATAAAGGTCGAAATACAATGTTGCTGTCTGTAGATCTGTCTATAATAATTCAATTAAGAACTATCATACATTTACAAAATTTCTTAGATTTGAAATGAGAAATTTAGACAATTTATAACTTATAAAATATTGAAAAATCTTTTCCATGAAATGTATAGTATGAAATACAATCACATTTTGTAAGGTAGTAAATGAAATACCTATAGTATCCTTCGGCGTCATCCCAGTTGTCTGTTAAAGAGGGATTTTCCAAAGTATTTTTTTGCCTCGATCTTCCAGCTATTGATGTCTGAAAATAAATTTATAGATAAGTATATAAGGTAAATAAATAAGGTTATAAAGTTATATGGACCTTGTGATGTCAATTTTGAATAGCACAATTCCATCCCTTTCCGTGGATTTCATACAAAGTGACTATAAGATAAAATCCCGGAGATGAGCTGCAGTCTTCCCGTGTAACAGGCAGTCACCAAAATGCATGAAAGGCGCAGTAAGTTTTGGTATAAAACCTCATTAGCGAAGACCTTAGTGCACCTCAAAAGGCTGATCGATTGATGATATCATGTATAATTAACTACTACTATCAAATTTATATCCTAAATAACGCTTTGTAACTCTTGAACTCTCAAGAGATCTGAACATATTCCACCATTTTACTCCGAAGTGGGTTTATACAAATATGACGAACCCGTACAAATATGGCAGTAATCATTCAAAGATGGAACACACTCAAGAGTTGCTTGAATTATTGATTGCAGAGTGCAAAGTTGTATGAGTTTTCGCAACGGTTCCCGTAATGTTAAGCAGATGGCACGGTAGAGTATTTCCTTTCAACAAATGTAATTTTAACGTTGCAGAATGAAAATACAATTTAAATATCAATTACAATCGTCGTGAATACAAAAACAAATCGGCAGTATTCTTAGGTATACCGCCCATGACTAATTTCAATTTTATTTCCATACCGTTGGCCCTAATTCTAAGTATTTACAAACTCACATCAATATTTTCAAATGTATCTTGGTCCGCAAACATATCCCATTCTTGCCCCAACTTGTCTGATTTAATTGCCGAGGCCTTAGAATCAAGTTCTATTTTCTTTTCTAGCGTAAGAAGGTCGCCTTCATATTTGCCCTTGGAATCAGTTTTTTTACTGGAAAGAATTTTGGATTCGGTTTTCATTGGAACAATCAACGAAGAAACGGGTTTTGGTGACATTTTCGGGTCTGGTGTGTCGGTCCCCTTTTTTAACTTAGAATCAGTCTTTGGAACTGTAGCATTGGTTTCCTCCGGGCCAGTAGCAGGAGTTGTATTTTTAGTATTCAGTCTCTGAAAACACAAGATCAATAAATATTATAATAGATTTGTGATAATAATATACAAAGAACGAGGTTATAAAACATGCAATAATATGGAATAAAATAATTTGATAAAAGTATTATAAAATGATCATCATACATTTAACAGCTGTTCTCGTTGTTTCCTTCGGCGCTCAATAATTTGTTCTTCACTTTCTTCTTCATCTTCGGTATTTAAAGATATGTCAAGATCTTCATCACTTGAACTCTCTACTATTTGTGTGACTTCATTTGACGAAAAGTTCTGCAAAAAAGTATTTATAAAAAAAATATATGGGTTTAATGTAACATACACAAATAAACATTCTAAAAATGTATATTAAAAAAAAAACGAAATAATATTGTTCATAAATGGTAGCTTGGTTTATAAAAAAAATTAATAAGGTTCAATTAATCTTGATCAACAAAACGGTCGTTAATATAACCGCTAATTTAATAGTTATTACTCACCCTAAACCTTTCCCTATTATCTAGCTTGGAATTTCTTTCGCGCGAGGAATCCCTGTGCCTATCACGAAGACGTTCATAGGACCGTCTATCACGATCAAAAGATCGCCGGTCGCGGTCAGGAGATCGCCTGTCACGTTCATGAGATCGCCTATCGCGCTCACGGGATCGTCTTTCACGATTAGGAGACCGCCTATCAGGCTCTGGAGATCGTCTGTCACGATCATAGGACCGTCTAATACGATCATAAGATTGCCTGTCGCGATCGTTAGATCTCCTGAGACGATCACGGTCATGGGATCGCCTCTCGCGATCAGAGATTCGATCTCTCCGCAATCGGTCGGCTGGTGACCGGTCACGAGTACGACGAGTGCGTGCAATATCTCTATCTTTCCGTTTCAGCTCTGAAGAAAGACGCCGCTCTCTGAAACGTTCCCTCTCTCTATCCCGCAATCGTTCTCTTTCACGCACTCTTTCTAGCTCCCGATCTCTCATCGCACGTTCCCTTTCCTTTTCAACAATATATTTTCGACGTTCCCTTTCTTTACGATCCTTATAATCTCGTTCACGACATTCCCTTTCTTCATGCCTCTTATCGTGTACTTTTTTATTTTCTCTATTAATAATATCTCTTAAATCTTCATCATATCGCTTAGGTTTATATAATCGTTCTCTCTCAGAAGATCGATCTTTATTATGCTTATGTTTACTACTTTTTTTGTGATCATGTCCTCGTTCTTTTCTGTATTTTCTAGCAGGTGGTGACTTTGTGTCTTCGTCATTAATACATATTATTTCCCCTGCTTCGACATATTTATCACCATTTTCTTCCTCATCACTTTTTTCAGAATAATAAGCGACCAAACGAGCCTGTAGTAGTTCCTTTTGCTTCATTAACTCATCTAGATTTAGGTCGTCTTCAATTATAGTCAACTCTGGACTGGCACAATCCTCCTGATAATTTTCTGTTTCTGATGTAGAAGATATTGTTTCTAAAGCATCATTTTTTAATGTTTGTTTTCCTGAATCATCGTTCCTACTTTCACTACGAGAGTCAATCACAACTGTATCACCATTTTTAGTCTTTTGAGATGAAGATTTTATGGATTCAATTGAAGGGGAATCTATGGATGAAGTAATCTTAATAGGCTGGCATTGTTTGGATTTCTTGATAAGGTCTTCTACGTCTGACAAAGATGTTTCACTTTCAGGTTTTGGACTTCTATGTTTCTCTTTTTTGGTTTTCTTCTTTTTCTTATAAGCTTTATCATCTTCTTTAATACTTCTGCTGTGTTTCTTATGTTTCTTAGTTTTTTTTCTTTTCCTCCTTTCTTCTTCCAAATCAGCATTAGAAGAAATATCCGTGCCATACTTATCTCTGTAACAAGTAATAAAATAAAATACTTACAGGAGGAATAGAAGCAATATTGCCTTCGTTTTTGCCGTTTAATTGTTTTCTGCAAAGTGTGAACAATATTTAAAACACGAAGCTAAAGGTGTTTTCTATTTGTTTAACACTTTAACGCACCCAAACACACACTCAATAGAAACCCAACACACCTCGTATGTGTTTTTGTATTTTCGATTAATCGTATACGTATATTTAGCGTAAAATATAAATTCTGCATTTTGCGGAAGCATTATGCAACAAAAATTAAGTTCTATAATAAGTTTTATAATACATAATGGAGAAATATATATATTTTTTAAATGTGATATCCTAACTTCAATATTGACAAATTTGTCATTATTCTTACAAAATACTAACAAAGATAATAGAGTAACGTAGGTTTTGAGCTCTCGATTAATGAGTATTAGAATGTTGCGATTAAAGTGAATTCATTCAACTCGATCGCTGCCTTATAAAAATGACATTTTCTGAATCAGATGTCCAATGAAAGTTTAAGTATTAAAGATATTTTTTGTATTTTTCAAAGATCTGGGTTTAATTGTCTGAAACTATTTTACCAGTATAAAGGTATTCAACGTTATGATTACCTAGTATTATTTACTTGAAAAGATATATTTACAAAAATCTGATCTGAGCGCTGCGTTTTTGGCGTAAAAACGTAATCGCTCGCGGAATACAGTGATAGCTGGTCGTACTTTCTTATAATAAAAAGACCCGTATTCTCACAAAATACGAGATATATCAGAACATAACTCTTTTACCAGTCGATTAATTTTTTTAGTACCTACCTACGGCATCTTGTATCCAACAACAAATTCATGCTGACCGAATCAACACTTGACATCTTAATTTCTTTCATAAAAATAATGACTTCAATGAAGAATTACTCAAGCCTCGCACTTGTGCTTTTATACTCATCATCATTATCTCATTTCTTTTTGTACGTTATATTCTGCATTGGGTATAGGTAATATGTATTTATATATTGTTTATAGATATATTATGTTAATTTAACAAATATAATTTAATTTTATATTCCAATTTACTTAAATAACAACAAAATTCTACGCGTTCCAGCGATAGCGTCTATCGCTAAAGTTAGTTTGCGTACATTTTTTAAACTTATGTATACATTTATGTATAGAGATAGAATTATTTCCCCCAGAACATTACCCTACCTCGAACGGACCCACTTAAATAAATAAAAACTATACCAAGTGCTCTCTACATCTAAATGGATACTGAGATTTTAAAAGAAGAGAATTAAAAGAATGAGAATCTAGTATTAGTTAGATATGGGTGTGATGGTGGTATGTTTGAAGACATCCTATTATGTGTTCTACAATATGTATAAAATGATAATTTTATTACGAAATTAATAATCATTTTACTTACTCATTCCCCATTTTGGATTTTCCTGTGGTCACTCAATGCCCTGCAACAATAGGAAATTTTATTCTTATAAAAATGTATTTATGATATCGTAAATAAATATAACTCATTCCGATCATACATCAGACAAGAATAGTTAATTTTTGTTAAGTACACTATTACACCATATTAATAAATAACACAAAACTTAATCTTAATCTTTGCAAGCTTTTTGTCCTAATAAAAGTGATTAGATACACTAACATGAACAGAATGCAATAACACAAAATTCAACAGCTTCCATAGACATAATGCTTATCTACGTGTGGGAATGGTCAACGTATAGCATGATTTCTTTTTACATGTGTAGTTTTACCACCAATGTTGTACCCACCACCTTTGGGGTAAAATTGAACACCACCGACTTTATAGCTGATTTTTGAAATTAAAAATAATAATGTATGAAGCAACTTTGTATCTTGAATGTATATTATAGTACTTAGGTACTGATTATCTTGGATTGCAATTAATGATATATTTATGAGATATTCTCAGTAGATGAAGTTGCAGTCTGTAATTGTCAGTTTATAGTTATAAACAAAACAACTTTTAATTATTGTCTTAATACAGTTTATCACTATTTCTTTGGCTAAGCTTATGTTCAGTTATTTAACTACTGAAAGTCTAGTGCAATAGACCACTCAAACCTTTTAACACCAATATAACTACTTTAAAAAGGTATGAATACGCATTTAAGCAAGTCTGGTAAAAAATTATCTACTATTTTATGTATGATGCTGGAACTAACGGGCAATCGTTTTTTAATAGTAATAGTACACACATACAAATGGAATATAAATAGCAATTTAGTTAGCTAAATGCGTTTTGCTCCAAAAACATTCTTGTTTTAATTGTCTAAGGCTTGCACCAAAGCTCAAGGTATTTACAAATCATGTACAAATTGAAGTTAATTGTTTTGTGTTTGAAAATGTTACGTGAAAAGTATATAGTGCCTAAAGTATAAATGAAGGCATTGTATTGAACATTAGAGAGAAAAACCATAGCTTTATGGTTTTGTTTAGGAGACAAGCACAACTTTTAGTAAACTTAACATGGTCTTTACAATGTGGAGACTTCCTTAATTATATCCACATATGAGTAATTTTGACAAATTATGTTAAGTACGACCTTCATGACCAATAAACCCAAGTTCTTCCTAAATATAAATGTCATTGATAACAAACAACAAGAGATGCCAACATACAGGAAAAATATTCATGGTTAGAATGCACATTCACAAACACTACTAATGAACAGAGTAACAGGAAAGAAAAGTCAAACATTTGGATGACGGAAAATCTATTAACCTCCTTGACCAAAGACAGGAGACAGGAAGAAAAAAGAAGACATACAAAGAATTAACTAATAATAAAGAATAGATTGTGAAATACTTAAGATTGCTTCAGACTATTACACTGAACTATAAAAAAACAACACAAATTGAAGAGAAATAGACTTACCAGAAAACGAAACGGTACCTTATATCATACAGGAAGATACCAATACCAACTTACATATTACATAGCATTTATAGACTACAGTAAAGCTTTTTACTCTTTGATACACCCAAAAATCTGGGAAAAGCATGGATAGAGCACAAATATATAAGAATTATAAAAAAATATTTGTAGACACAGTTCGGCTTGTAGAACTAGAAAAGAAAGGAAATATATTTCAAACACATAAAGGCGTGAGACAGGGTGACCTTCTTCCACCAACACTCTTTATGGCCGTACTAGAAATGATCTTCAGAAACCTGGATTGGAGAGACATGGGCATATCTAATGACGGCTATAAGATTTGCTGATGATATTGTTTTATTAACAAAAACATCGGACGACCTAAGCAAGATGATTAATGATCTAGCATCAGAAAGTGCAAAGGCCGGATTAAAGTCAAACCCGGGAGAAACAAAAATCATGATGAATGGCAACAAGCACCCTGTAACAGTGGAACAGACTCAAATCACTTATGCTAACAAATACATATACCTCAGTCAACTAAAGTCTTGGAACAACGAACATAAATAACTTAATAGAAGAGTTACCAATAGCTGGAAAAAATACCGGGGCTTAAGGGAAATTATGAAAGAAAACAAACCTACACATCCTGCCTGTATTGGGATATGGGAGTGAAACATGGGGTTTAACGTAAATGCAGCAAAAAAGCTTCCCATATGCCAACATGCCACGGAAAGGACATACTCCTTTCCAGGGATCAAAGGTACAGTAAGATTCAGAAATAAAACTAAGGTCCAGGACATAATTTCGAAAGTAAGAAGATAAAAGTGGAAATGGGCAAGCCACATGATCAGGGGAAGGGATAAATGGAGCAAAGCAGTCACACAGTGGTATCCAAGGAATGGGAAAAGAAAGAGAGGCAGACCCCAATAAGGTGGGACCACGATATCAGACAGGTCGCTGCAGTAACATGGGGTAGAATGCCAATGAATGATCAGAATGGAGAAGCTTGGAGGAGGCCTTTGCCACTTGGCAAACGAACACACAAAAATGGAGAAAAGCAGAATTACTGTATGAATAGCTTCTCTGAATGAAGGCTTATATGTTAATTATGAAGCAAGCTAACTACAACCTACACAAAGTAATATTCTGCATTTTATATTATTTTCATTTGGGCTAAGGCACCCGCAGAACATCAGTTTTATTTCCTGTTCTTCATATTATCAATATTACTTAATTTCATTAGTTTATGGTATAGATTAAAAAATGGTCCCAAAAACCTTATTAACCGTGCATTGTTCACTTGATGTCCCTGTTTAAAGCAGTTGATGCTAGTAAGTAAGTAAGCTGTTTCCATCAATGCATGGTACCAACCTATGCACCTCTTCCCCGTAAGTTATTTGGCGATAAAGCAGATTACGTTGAATACACTATAAACACGTCAAATAATTTTTAAGCTTTTAATTAAGAAGTGGATTTGGAACAATTAGAGTTATGTTTTACTACTCACACTACACTATAGAACTAAAAGTATGTACAGTTCCGAATTGTGATGTAATTCAGAACTTAGAATACTCGTAATGGAGCTAGGTGAAATTCCCATGAAGGTGATTCCCCAGAAAAACATTTGCATGTATTGATAACTCATATATTATAATAGAATAATATAAGCGATGAATTCGGCTTAACTTATTATTATAAAAGTTCTGTATGGAATTCTCAATAAACATGTTCAGTGGAAGCATTAACCTGAATTGCAAGCTGAGATCTTCTATTACATTGTATATCATTCTGTGTTCTAATATGCATGTAACATAGTTGGATTAGGAGAGCATGCCTATCATCCTAATTAAAAACTCTAGTGTGAAAGAGTATAGCACTAGCCTATTGATGCTAATAGATGATATACTAAGTATCAAATCTTGTATGTTTAAAAGTAATTTGGTTGTTTTAATGTTAACATTATGGCTGCTTTACTGTTTATATGCTACCATAATGGACCAAAATACTTTTGACATCATTTATTACTAATATGAATAAAAAATCAATAACCCCTTTTTGATATCCCTTTTTCATCGTGACTCGCGGGTAATTTGAAAATATTTGCAAATCATTGGATAATTTATAAAAATACTCACAAATGCATGTGTAATACTTCCGAATTGAAAATATGCCACAGATTCCTTTGATGACACCCTAATCAAGTTGATTTAGGGTGATGGTAAGGAAAGGGATGGGGATGAACCACAAACAACTTGCGTTGCTGGTGTTTATGCTACTTGGTGCCCGAATTTCAATAAAATAGGTACAGCTATTTTCAATGACAAAACTAAGATTTATCTGGCCACAAACACAACATCAAATTATTTCGCATGCTAAGGCGACAACACTGATCTCATTATTTGGTAATAGTGAGATTTAAAGCACATAAATATTTCTTCTCCAGATTATTATCAAAGAAACAGTTTGAGTAAATACCCCAGCGAAAGGTAGGTTGGCGGTTGTATAAATTTTCTCTTGTGAATTAACTTGTTAAAAATAGAAATTGTATTTATATTTAAGATAATGCACAGGTTCAGAATATTTTCAAGAACGCTATGTTGTTTTACAAAAAAATAATCGAAAACTATTAGTAATTCAACGTGACATTACCCATCAAATCACCGATAGAATTCTACAAAATTGTTACTTGTTATCTATGGCGAATCAACAATATTTTGTATTGTTTGTAGCTTTATTTGTCTTGTAAGCAAAGATTACGGTAGCATAAGGCTGATTTAAAATATTATCATATTAAAATTTTATAAAAATTTGTCCCATGTGTAGGTGATATTTGCTATTAATAATCAAGCGCCGTTTATTTTAATAATATACGCGTTGCCGTACAATTAATATTATGTTTAATGTTAAATTTTTATAGGTCGTCGGTGGTAATAATATATATTTTCTGCACCTAAATAAAATTAATCAGCGTAGTATTTTCCAAGTGACTAACAACTTAAAATTCGACTAAATGTTTGCACTATTATATTAAATTTGGTTCAAAACTACGGGTGTTATAAAAACTAGCAACTTCGTTTAGGTAGCAAATAAACTATAGGTACAAGTCGATAGAAATATTAGGCGAGGAGCTATAAATAATGACTTGGCGACTAATAATGTTAGTAGGCTGGCAATAAGTGGTAGGTGGATAAATAAATAAAGCTGTAGTGATTTATATTGGATGAGTTAGGTTAGGTTGGAACATAAAAGAAAACGTAAACGGGTGAGCCCAGTTCATATAAATACAGACCTAACCTTTATTTACCTCTGTATAATTTATAAAAGTTTTGTTAGTTATGGCTCAAGTCAAAATTTTACATTTATGCTGGAAGTTGAATTAACATTTGTATTTTACGCAATTTATGCTTTCGTGTAAATTTATTTTTCTCCTTGCCATTTTAGTGTTTATTTAAGACTTTTAAAAGTCGCAAAATAAATGTATAATTAACAAACAAAACGCAAAATATACAAACAATTTTAAATAGAATCTGATTTGTTTTATTTATTAATACCCATTTTCTATTTTTTATTCCTCATCAACTTTTCACTTAGATAGTAATTCAGTTCCCAGAAGAAAAACTTGATACTGGTTTACATTAAAACGTAGCTTATAACTGATATATTAATATGCTATCTTTTACTAATTAGCTGCGAATCCATTATAAAGGGCACCAGCTCTATTTTTAAACCTATTATTTATAAACCTATATTCGTTTTAATTAGTCGCTGCATTAAATACGTGCCAAATTAATCTATAATGTTGCCGGAATATTATAATAATTAACTTTATTGAATTTTGTAGGCTCCTTTAACCTTCGATTGCAAAGGCTACCGTGATTGGCATAGAGGGTTCGAGTCCCGAGGGTTTCGTCTTAGTCCGGTAAAAATGGTAAGTATAGACTTGAACACAATTATTAAAGCTCATTCTTTAGACTTATCAAACATAACAAACAATTATACGTATCTCTATTAATTTTAATGACAACTTTACTAATAATGATCATAGACAAAAACAGTTTGTTTGCACGATTGGTACTTTTGATACATTTGGTACTACTTGGCATTGGCTAATGACAGTGGCACTGGCAACAAAAATGACGATGTATTGATTGATTTGAGTACATACATAATTATTACAGTAGAAAGAAAGGGAAATAAGAAGACATTTCAAGAATAAATTATTACAAAGTTTAAATATGGCTTTTGTTGAAGAGTAAGCTAAAAGTTATAAAATTATATACATTTATATTGCATTATAATTATATAGTGTCCACGGCGCGTGTAAATACTCATTGATTGATAACAAAAATCATCTATTACAGAGGGCGGCCAAGACCCCGCTTACAACCCATTGCCACCATCAATCGGAAAAAAATTTGCTTTGACGATGAAACGGGAGAAGTCGTAGCCTACGGAATCAACGACGAAACCGGGGAGGCCTCTATAGTGAACCATTTACCATGTGTGACGCCCAACTCAACAGGAAAACCCGACAAAACATTTTTAAGATTTCCTCATGGCTCTGTTACTAAAACAAAAAAATTCCAGGCTCTTAAAGAGAACATAATAGCAGGTTCAAACACCACTAGTTACAGATTGTTATTATTAATACCAACTCTTATGTTTTTCCCTAGCCTCATCTGTGTTATGCTATTTATACTTGAAATATATTTACATGTCAGATGTCACAGCAAGAATAAGAAACTGAATGATCCTAACTTATATTATCGAAGTCCGTTCCATATTGTGACTAGCACATTCTGTGGTGCATGCAGAGAATCTGATATGGCGTCTAAGGTAGGTCAACTTCAGGATAAAAGACGCCATCATTATGATTATTTTAGAAGAATTGCAATTTAGCTAAGAAGAGAACAACGTGACTACTAACATATCCTACAATGGTGAGAAATTGTTAATCAGTGAAGTCATATGTGGATAAAGTTCTTTATTATTATGAAATTTTAATTGTAATTTATGTGTACAATTATATAATTGTGAGTAATATATAAGAAAATGTCTTGCTGTTGACTGTTATTGAATATATTCTATATATAACTGTTATGCTGATCAACTCGATACCTGGCCTGGATTTTATCTTTTATTTAACCATTTACTTCAGACATAGTCCATATTATTATCATTATTTCATTTATATTGTTATTAACTTTAATTAAATTTGATTAGTGCATTTACATTATTATAATAAATTATCTCTGCAAATAATATGAAAATTGATTTCTTTTTCCCTTTAATTTTATTTTCTTTTTAAACCCATGTCGTAAACTTAAAATATGTTACATAAGCTTGTGTTCTTCATTGTTCACAAGTGATTCAAGTGGAAATATCAGGATTTTGCTTTAACTTTTGTATGTCCCACGATATGCAGGACTACATAATTACATAGATTTCTTACAAAGTCTGACTCATAGTACTGTAATCAACATGATTTAAATTCAGCAAAAGCAAAAAATTATGAATGAAAAATTTAGATGTAAATCAATCAATTCATATAAATTTACAATGTCATATGATATTATATTACATGAGTAAAATTAAATTTTACATTACATTCAGTTGAATAAAAAAAAAGAATTGTGCAATACCTGTCATTATTTCATTTGGTTATTGCTGTATTGGATGATTGATCTCAAATCTTGCCTTTTATTATTGTGTCATGTAACAATGATTATAGTATTGGTACCAAACTTACAAGGAAATATGAGTCTCATTCCTGCCAGGATTCTAGTCGATCGTGTACCATCTTTTGAATATTAGGAAAATGACAAGTTTTATTTATGTTGTTGTATATAATTATGAAGTAAGTATTCAAAGCGCCATGTCAAATTATTTAATTTGATTTAATTAATTTACAGTTGGAATAATAACAGAAATCTGAAAGTTATCATTTATATAAATGAGTGTAGCTGTAAAACATGTCCAAAGCAATTGAAAATAGTTTATTTTTTAATAGCATAAGCAACAGGATTACAAGAAAAACTCTGGTATCTATGAATATTCCTTCCCCATGATGTAACTTTTTTAACTTCTTTAAAATGGTACAAAGTATGAGTATGATTCAGTTTGTAATTCAAATGATGTCTACAACGTAAACATCAAGTTAGTTGGTACCAAAATGTCACTAAATAATTTTAACTACATAAATGTTTGTATCTAAGTATAGTGATTTTATTAAAATCTCATTTATTTGCATACAAATGCTAGTATAAAAAATTGTTAATAATTGTATGTAAATTGGATTTAAATTACATTAATATAAAGTTTAAATTGTAAGTTAAGGGCACATTTTCATCAATTACATTATCACCATTGTCATTAATTTATATAGTATGCTTGTAGGACATTTTAAATCTTTCTGTTGTACCACATGGGATGAATTATAATCCTTAATCATGTATTTAACGTTCAATCTGTGAATGGTCTGCAAAATTTCTTAATAATTCTGGATCCACCTTTAAAAATAATTTTATATAATTTGTGGTCACCTTTTAACTGGGACAGGCCTAAAGTATATTCTTTTTAAAGTTACTGCTCCATTGCATGTTGGTGAATAAGAATAATTATAAGTAACTTGATGTCTAAGCATACTGCAGCGGAAGACAATATGTATGGTGTATGTCGTTGGATAGTTTCTACTATCCATCTATTAAGTTCAATGCTAGACAGCCTGGATTGTTTACGAAAGTTCTATGCTGAGATTTTGATGAGATGTGGTGTCTCGCTTATGTAGTATTGTTGTCATATAAATGAACCATGTAAACGGAGTATTGTCAAAAATATTATATAGAGTTTATAAGATGCATATAATTGAAATGATTTGTTCCCTGCTGTGACTGTTTGATCTGAAATGTTACATGAGAATATGAGAGTAGACTATTTCCACGTAATAGATATTTAAATGTTAATGGTGTTTGGTGTTTTCATTGTTTTGGTGCTGGTGATTCGATTTTATTCCTTTTAAATAAAAATTATAACAGAAAATAATGTGTTTCTCTTTTTCTAATTGGTGTTTCCATGAATTTGTTATTATAGAAAAATATTTTGGGAAATAAATTTAGCTTCTTGACTTGAATAAAACTGGTCCTAATTAATCAAAACTAAAAAGGAAAGGAGAGTGAGAGAGGAGGGAAGAACAACAAATACATAACGTTTTTAATTATTTATTATTACACATTCAGAGTATTATAGTGGCTTAATAGTTATATGTCTATTCAAAAAGGTCATAGACGAATTTTTACTGAATACTTGGTTGAAGTTAATTCTATTTTGGAATTTCCATATGTTGATTGGAGATATTATGTTGTCAGTAAGTATTAGTACTCATTGTTATCCTTATTGAAGACTACAGACTTCCTACTCTAAGTGCCAAAGTGGCAATTCATCTATACACCAAGAAGTTACTTTCTACATTTTATAATAATAAATAGTGTAACGTGTAAAGAGTATACAATATTAAAATTTTTATTAAGTAGTAGTAAATAGATACTTTAATAAAAAAATAGTGGGCGTACAAGAATGTTTTCGAGTTGACAAGGCGTCCGTTGTTCTGATGCACCTTTCCACAGACCATTAGTACCATCATTATCCCGATTGTTTATTTGTCTCTTTATTACATAAAAAGGAATGTTTACCCAAAAACGATTCTTGTACAAAATTGAAAACTGTGTCTTTTTAAAACCCATATAATAACTTACCTACCTAAAGTGATTTTGTAATCAGATAAAATATATGTGATGTAGGTACTTAATCAAATTAATACCAAGTATTAAATAAATACAATGATTCCAAAATTTTTGCTTACACTAAAGATCACAATTAGATTTCTTAAAGACATTTTACATCGCCCTAAGAGCGAAAAATATAATTATTGTAGTACACAGAGAAGTTCAAAAACCTACATAAAACTACAATTCTGGTTACAATATAATCTTATAATAAGTATTGTTCGAAAATGTACCTCGTGTGTTCATGAAGCTAACAGGTGTGCTATCAATATGATTTTGCGATAGCTGGTTTAACTTTTAGCTGGTTTACATTTTTTTCCGCATTAGACATCAAACGCCACAATTCACATTGCTTTCAAAATTTGTATTAAACCTTCACAAATATGATATGATTATAAACACCATATATACAAATGTACTCTTTGATGAACACTCGAGGTAGTAATCATGTAAATAAGTAATAATTTTTTGAACGACAACTTTTCTACGGTGATTAAGTATCGTATAATGGAAAACAACAATAACATTGAAAATTATTCGTAATATGCATTAGCAATATGCAAATTATGGTGGGTAAGAAAGATGTTAAATCTTGAATATTTTAAAATGCAGTGGTTGCAATTTATTTAATGCAAAAGAATTTAATTCCCCCCGAGATTAGGAGTATTTGAATAGCACCAAAAAATACCTACGAGTAGTTTATCCTAATGCTAACGCAAAAAAAATCCCGAACAACTTGGACGTAAATATTGAGTTATGCTTTAAAGTATAATGTCTCCAAGCAAAGAAAAAATCGATATTTTTCGTGCTTTATTCGTCATCTAGGGATTTGAAGAATTTATGAGGTATCTACGTATGGCATATACTGATAAATTAATTACGAAATGTAAATAGTGTTTACTGATTACTCGAATTCGGTTCGTCCTCGACTTGCGATAATGCCGCGATCATAGCAAGGGATCGAGCACGCGACACGGCAGAGCGCCCGATGGCAAAAGGGCCAAAATCGGCTGGAGTTGTATTCAGGGACCATTCCGGCGGCTCTGCGTCAGGAGCGGGCGGAGTGATGGGAATGAATTCTGCGGCGAAATCAACGAATCGACGGACACTCGGCGGCATTTCCGGACGAGTGCGACCATTTGACGTGTGACGCCTGGCATCTGGATCGCTGGAGCGACCAATCCCTGAACGAGTGCGGCCGGTACTGCGTAGGTAACGAGAGGATGCAGATGATCCATTAGTACGCGAACGACGCGAAAAGACAGACCGGGCATCATACACGTCAACCATGCGAGACATTGTCGACGACGATTGCAGGGGCACCGCAATTATCGACCGCTGTACGCGCTGAGGACGGCCATGCAAAAGCGGGCCAGAACGCGGAATAGAACTTGTATTAGAACGAGAACGCGACCGTGTTTGGCGTCCAGCAGAGTTGCTTCGTTGCCATGAAAATGGATTATAAAACAAGTCTGGGGAATCCGAGCGTCCAGCAATGGTATGATGTCTGGGTCTTGTAGTACGCGAATTTCTTTGGCGTGAAGTCCAGCGCGATCCCGATGAGTTAATAATCCCGTAAAAGCTCTCAACGCGGTTTTCAGCTGTAGCGGACCTCCAGCGCGCCAAAGCTGGTATAGATACAGACGCGGCTCGGCGGCGACGGGGTGGGGTGTCGGCGACATCTTCTTCGTCTTCAGCTTGCCCAGCAGATGTAGAAGGACGCGTCAGTGTGCGGCCACGGGGACGGCGAGGACGACCATTCGCCAGGGGCCCTAAGCGTCTTGTTTCAGACATTACGCGGCCCATAGGCCTCGGTGCTGGTGGAGGCATCTCCTCCATATTTTCTTCCCTGAAAAGTATTTCGCCGAGAGTAATCGGTCGATTCGGCGTATGGTGCCTCCCACGACGGGACTCCATCTTCGATATCTGTTGAAACGGAAATAAATATTTTACAAATGGTAATCACTCTTTTGAATAATAATAATAATAATATGAATAGGTATTATTTAATCAATATTATTAGCCTGGTTTACTCAATATATGACTTTTATGTGAAAATAGGTCAACTCCACAACCATATAATGGCTGCCCTACACGGGGCAAAATCTAGATCTAGAATCACAGCTCACATTTTATCTAACTCACAGCTTTTCTAACTCCAAATGGAAAATCTAATATGTATGATATGAGAAATACTATTATATTTTGAAAATACTTACAATTTACAGGTGTTTTCTTTGATTTTATCTTCAAATCCTTCACTTTGGTACCGGGCGTACACTGCTCAATTACATACTAAAGCGAAATCAATAAGTACTGTACATGCGCGTTGGGATTGTTCGCCCAGAGGTGAGGGGAGAAAAAATATTGAAAACTCCTCATAGGAAATAATGTTCAACAAGTTTCCACTTATAGAAAATCTTAATTCCAAAATAACAAAATATGCCAACATTATAATTTATTTTTACTAAAAAAAAGACCGAACTACAAACAATAACCATGCGATTTTTCTTTTAAAATTATGTTATATCCGTTCTAAAGCTCTCGTAGTTCGTTTTAGTGTTCCTTATATCTTCATAGTTATGGTGTCGAGTTACCATTTGTACACCCATTGAAAACAACAAGGAAGAGTTATCAGTATGGTGTAGTATTATGACTAAATTTACATCCAAAAAGAAAATTTCACGTCTTGTTGTAAATCAAAAATTACGTACGGTTTAAACTTTGTCGTCAACAAAGCTTACTCCAGTTAGATAAGTGTGCAAAAAAAACTTTATAAACTTATGGTAAGATGGTCCATTCACATTGGTACAAAGGTGGCGCATGAAAGATATTATCATAAAATGCAGTTTATGATGAGAAAGCTCGCAGAGAAATTCCCTCGTTTTGAAATAATATTCAACGCTACTTCTATAAAATAACGATGTGTCACAATTTTACAGAAGTTGGAAATCAAAGTGCTTTCTTCTTCTTTATATGATAGAAGTAGCAAGCAGCAGGTGGAGTGCAATGGTAAGTGGTAACTGCCGCTCTTGGGATAATATGATTAGAATCCTACCTCAGGTTTGACACAGACGCGTTGCTTCCTCTGAAGACTAAGCCTTACACCTCAGATAAGTATGTTTTCATTTCCACTCCATTCAAACCAGCATACAGCAACGCTAAAACTTGGTGAAGCGGTGGTACCTCTGGAGTCGAACCACAAAAGATCCCTGTGGAAAAAGTCTTATAAATTCTGATACAAAACAGCTAACTCGGTATCAGAATTTATCAGTTAAAAAAATATTTATAAGATTGAAAAAACTCTGATACAGATTTCTATAAGAATCTATCAGTTATGAGAATTTATGAGACCGTTTCCACAGGGATTCTAGATTATTAATTAGACGTTAATATTCTTAAATTTGCATAGAATATTCCAAGTTAGTACAGAATTAGTACTTGTCCACCAGTTTTTATTGCGACGGAAAACAATAAAGTTAGCCATTAGGTAGGCATTCATATTTTGATTAAATCGAATTAATGTATAATTATAAAATGATTTTGGCCTTTCATCGAAAGAGGGCTAGTATCTACTCGAGGAACAGTTACGACGAAATGTTACTTATATATATTTATTTTTATGTGCATTCTCCCGACTGTAATTGTACGGGACTTTATTCCATAATACCTCCTTAAATTGTAATATAATTATACAGGAGACGTATAATATAGGAAAATTCCTAAATACCAAAAGAAAAATATATTTAACCCAGAGCGCGTTATGTATGTTTCGTACCGACATTTAATATTATCTGAGTGACTCCTATAATATGGTAACGATAACCCTATCCTAGAACTATTCGAGTAATATTTTTTTAAAAGCTTTTATTTAACTTGCAATGTTTTTATATGTAAATCTTGCAAGCTGAATTTAACCCACTTCTCATTGTCTTATTGAGCTGAAATTTAGAGCAACACCTTTAGTTTTGATGACATTTATATGTTATCAATATTGTTGTAAATCCAAAGTGACCGCCGCAACAAAAAGGCGGTACATATTTTTGTACAACCCACCCAATATGGGTATCAAATGAAAGAGCTTAAATTGTAGAAAACAATACACAATGAAAAAAATCAAATCCAAGATGGTTGCTATCATAAAATGGCGGATTACATATTTCTCTGCAACCTACCCAATATGGGTAACAAATGGCTTAACTTGAAGAATTCAATACACAGTTTTTACGGCAGTCTGTCAATTTTGATGCAACCTCAATGAAACGTGGTATTTGGCTTTATGGTTTGATGTAATCGAATATCTATCTCAACGTTTTATAAAAATCAACCCCTAAGAGGTTGAAATAGGGGTTGCAAGTTTTTATGAAAGTTCGCCAATATGCAGCTTAATGAAACGTAGTAATTAGCTTTATAGTTTTTGGTAAATCAGTCACTAAGAAGTGTAAGTGTAAAACTGATTACTGGAATCAGAATGGAACTTAGTATTTAGCTTTGTGGTTTGATGTAATGGAATATCTATTTCAACGTTTTATGAAAATCAACCATTAACCAAACCATTACATATAAGTTTGTCAATATAGATGCAAGCTCAATGAAACGCTAAATACTAAATATAGCTTTATAGTTTGATATTTTAACATCTATGTCATCATTTTTAGAAATCTACCCCTAAAAGGATGTAATTGTGATTTAAAGTTTATTTGGAAGTCCATTTTGATGAATGCACTATGAAACTTAGTACCTACCTATTTCGCTTCCCGGTCCTCTATGGGGGTAAATTGAAGGTTCAAATTTTGTTAAAAAGTCTGTTTATTTAAAAAAAAAATCTTGTATCAATTATAAAGAATGGAAAACCTATATCAACGTTTTACAGAAAATCTATGCCATAGTAAAAAATAAGGGCCGGTTCCTGTAGTTCCGGGACTCGAAAGGCTACGGTTTCTCCTGTATGTCGTAAGAGGCAACTAAAACGGGTCTTCCGGGGACGCGGCGTCGTAAATACCTCAAGGTAACGGTGAGCGTAAATGTTCACTGCGGAAGAGCCCGAAAGGGACGTCGCGCTTCGAAGGTCTCCGGTTGTGTTCCGTTGGAGATCGAGATCCCGGAGTCCTGCCCGCAGCGCTAACGACGACCACCAGGGGTTTAACTGCGGTAAAAATCCCACATAACCAGGCCTCTCTTCCATGGCGTAGGGTACCAATTGAAGATTTCCCCTCGATGACAAAAATGATAAGAAATAGGGTAGAAAGTTTGTTAGGAATTCCACTTAAAAAAATCTCTTACTCCTCATCTAATTAGTATTAGGCCTTATTGGTAGAAGTAATGCAATAGGCGAGGCAATGACTTATAAAGGATTTCTGGAAACTTTATTCTTTCAACATGGGTTTCAAGGGTTCAATTGCAAGAAACGAGAGAAAGAGATATTAGAGATTGTTAATTCTCGTCAAAAATAATTTACAAAAGCACTCAGAACAGAGGAGGTGATCTCATAAGATTCCAACACCAGCCAGGCTTCGGAATGACATAAAAACGTGCCCTTGGCCTCACCACTTAGGTTACAGAGAAAGATAGGAGTAGTTTATCAGGGGTGACAGAGGGATATCTTCTGTCACCTCGTGACAGGAGGGTATTCATAAAGGATAGATCCACATAAAGGGGGTTGAAATTCTGTATAGAAATTCCCCATTTTTTTAAGTTAGAGTGTGAAATTTCAGATTTATTCTTTTAATTACAGATTTTTTTTTAGAATTTTGGTTTCCTTGTATGTAAAATAGGTGAAATAGCACCAACGCTCATGCCAGGAGCCGGTGACAATTGACAAAATTCTCATTAGGGGATGTCCTTGTACAGCTGTGGATCTCAGAAAGTCTAATGTATTGACAGATTATATTATAGTTCGCGCAAATGAAGTCACAGGTACTGGTGGTAACATATAAAAACTTGTCGCGAGAATAAATCTGGAAATCACTGACCGACATCTTAATCAATTTGGAAAATCTCACGACAAGCTTTTATTTAATACAAAATTGTATAATGCACCAAAATGATGGGTTTGACTACTACGGAGTGTATTTTTCCTTTTCAGTGTATTTAAATAAAATCTTGTTTCTAAAAATATATTTTTTTATATTAATTTATAATAAATTTCTTTCAGGATATTAGTACTTCCTAGGGACATACTTTAGATATCAGTCAGATTTATCAGAGGATTTGTTAAAAAAGAAACGCGATTTTAAAAATACAGATTGTTTATATTTGTGTACACATCGAAGCAGCCATTATAATAATACACATAATGCACAGACAATCGAAAGATAAATGAAAGTTTCACAGAACGACGAGGAAAGTACACGACAATGATTTCAAAGTTATCTAAATTCCTAACATTAATAGTATACACTGAGATAATGAAAACTGGTATTTCATATTATTTCCGTACATACGGTTATCCGATTCTAAGCATTACATTTTTCAGTTTTGGATATAAAACAGGGGCAAATAAATAAAACCATAAGTTTAATATTCACTATAATTAACAAGTAAAATTTAATTTTCACCAATTGACCTAAGAAAACTAACGATTTGTAAATTTTTGACCTGTTCTACATACGGTATACTTTAATGTAGTAACGTCCAAATTACACGTTCATATTGTAACTTGAGAAGAACTATAAATGGCAATATTGCTCTCGCAGCTTTTTAAAAAGGACCTTTATTTGTGCATACAAGTAAAAATCCGAGAGCTTTTTAAATGTTTAACAATTACTTCGTTTCGTTAGATTGAACACTCGAACAAAATATTTGATTAAATTCTCACAAATTTTGACAAAGCATGAATTATATTCAACACTTTTCATCTCAGACTTTACCGTTCCCGCTAAGGCTAGGTGTTATTGATCACTTCTTTCTGCATTCGTTATTATAATATTAAATGCTAAAAGATTCATATAAATTCCCTGCATTTGTAACTCTCATGCATAGTGTTTAGGCCCTTCCTAATTATTTTGGACGTTATTACAGCGCAATTAGCATCATTACTGTGTAATGACAGTCATGGTCCCTATTGCAACTATTCCCTACGCATTTTGCAATCAATTTCATGAAACCAAATCGACGACTAAACGATTTAACAATATCTTTTAGCAAATAAACGAAAAAAATAACGAAGGGAATACATAATAAACAACGAGCAAGACATGTATTCTATATTCAAATATTTCTAATTAAATACTGTGTCGACTTATGATAATTTTATTTATAGCTGGACAGCTCTCAGACTAGTAAACCTAATTTTTTCAAAGTGGATTGACAGTAACACATTTATTTTACCATAATCTAATACTACATCCATGCTATTTAAATTACAGACATTAATCATAATAGCTTCCTGTTATCCGCGCAATATGTTAAGTGGTGGATTTCAAGTCATGGCGTCGCTTATTTGCTGACTTTAATTTTAATAAAATCAGAATTAATTAGCTTTAAAATTGTAAGGATTTTGATGGTTGATTTATTATTTTTATTATAGTTACACCGCATGAAAGTCTCGCCTGTTTACTAAACAACAGCAAGAATCCTGACATATCTCGCTATATAAAAGTTGCGTCACATTAAGCCTAGAAACAGTCACATGTAATAAGTAGATATTTATATAGAAGGGGTATAGTCCGTATGCGCTAATTACGAGTAGGGTACAGTTAATGCACACCTCTGCTTATAGATGATTCGTAATATAACATAATATGGTACGTATTAACACTTCAGTATTGAAGAGTGTAATGAATGCACACCAAATAAACTTTTGGCGTCTATTGTTTTGTATATTTCGATGTGATTGAATATTCATAGTGGAAGGCAAATTAGTAGTCAGTTCAAGATGGGCTCAAAGTCAAAGTTCCCAAGAAAATGGAATTGTTTATACGTAGTTTAATTAATTTAAAACATCTGACAAAAATGCTAAAACAGAGAAATATTTCCAATACGTTTCGCTCCACGCTGCGTAGTCGAATACTGTTGTTGACATAAACGTAGGGAATGTAAGAGCGCCACTAATAGGTCTTCGCTAGCTTTTATCTCTTGTTAATGGTTGCCATTCATTTTTATTTTTGTCTTACTATTTTTAAATATATACATGAAATAATAAGAAAACGACCCGTGAGAATTTCTCCTCTAAAAATTGCAATTGATTATTAAATTTTAATGAATTATTCACGATTCAATTATGTTTACTCTTATTTTATCCTTTATCCTTATCTATGGTGTTTATTATATAATTGATTACCAGTTACTGAACGAACGACTTATGCCTGCAAATCTTGTTACTCTTGTTATATTGGTGATTGAAATATATATACACAATTACACATATACACCATCTATGTATCAAGCGACGCACAAGTGCGTGTCCGATAAAATGTACCTAATGTTTTAACTATAATACAGACACTTTAAAAACGTAACAAATTGTTTTAACACTCATCCATAATAATAGCATAAAGATACATTTTTATTTCTAAGTAATAAAATTCATATAGCCCGTTAAGTATCATCTAATATATACCGACAAATTTTAAAGATCCCTCACGAAGAAAACGATACAAACAATTATTAAATAGAAATTGTTCTAGGAATACTAAATTTGATAAAACAAAGATAACTTCATGGAGTAGATTCATCTTTGTATTATTAACCTCTTAGATTTCGTAAGCCTATATGAAATATTAAAATGTTTAACATTTTTAGTGCGCAAATATATACAGAATACAGAACGTATTTTTTTACATATATCGTTATTGGTAGTTTAGGAATTGCAAGGTTCCAATGATTCCATAGATATAGGCATTCAGTTGTCCGGCTTCGGGGTTTATTTTTAAACATGATTTTTTAAAAATTAACCGTTATTTTCTTGAAGAACTCTACTCACAATATCAATGAAATTAATTAGATATATTGTCTTGCAAAATCCCCGATCATTGCAGGCGAGCAGTTAATAAAACATTTTTTTTATGGAGTAATTATTTTTATATTTAATTTTTGTGCAAAATAATGTAGTCGTATTTCTTTCTTTACAAACTCTTAGTGATTTAAAGTTAGTTGATTTCTCTAATAAATTAATTGTGATTACGTTTGTTAATATGTACGCAATTTTATTTTGGATTAGTTATTATTACGGTGTAAGTGAGCAGTTATGTGTAATCGTAACTTTAATCGAAACTTCAAAATCATTATTGAAACTATATTAGTGTTTAACGACGACTAAAATACACTATAAAATAGATATAAACAAAATTAGCTTCTGATTTGTTTCGCAAGGTGATGTTATATATTAAAATAATCGGTAAAGTAATAATTATTATTAAATTACAACATAAATATAGTACAAATAAATCTTATTTTATGTCAAGATATTATTTTACAGCATAGAATCATTATTAGCTCTTTTTAATAATTTTAACGCCAAATATTTAATAGCGTAAAAAACTTCTATAATTTTGATTATAGAAAGCTGTCAAACAGCTTTATAGGAAGTAGGACATCTGGTTTTGTGCTTCTAAAGTAATATGTACTGGTTTTTAATATTATGGCTAGTCGTTGTAAGGATGCTATTGCGAAGAGTGCGGTGTTCCCACGTGAATTATGAGATTGAACCACAAAAAAGTGTTACTGCGTTTAGTTATATTGAAATGTAATCATATATATTTTTTTGATCTGTATTTAGAATTTTGTATTTATTATAATAATACTATATTTACATACAATATGAAAAAATAGACCACTTTTAGGTAAATAAAAAGTGCCAAATGCTATGAGTAAAATTACAAAAAATCAATAACGTTACTTTGATAATATTCAAATAATTCAAAGCGTTTTGAATTTACGAATATTACAAAAATAGTGTTACATAATGTTATGCATTTATGAGCAACACTGGAAATGTTTTGTAGGAATTGTGAGATTCAATATAAGGGTCAATACATGATTTTATTACGATTACTGCGAAAATAGGATCTTATGGAAATTATATATTATCAAATCCGGATTATTTATATGCGTCGTTTGTGTCTTATGTGTATTTATATATTTATTGCTTTTGTATTAGTCATGAGATATTAAATTAAAAGTCAACGGATATAAGCTAGGAACTAAAATTAGACAAAGTTTTACATATTAAAAATATTCTATTACATACAACACAAACACAGCTTTACAATAAATCTGAATTTGTCGAATTTATTCAACACGCCTAATATGTGAAATAAAAATGAAATGCTACTTGTATTTTATTATCTATAAAATGCACAATTTACGAGAATGGCGTGTTCGTAAAATACATGATAAATCAAAGCGAATTTCATGTAGTTATCTAACTGATAGATATGGAGAGTTGCAAGTCAGTGAACAGTTGAATAAAAATTGACTAAAAAGCTTTTACCTATAACATGGACCTAGCGTGTTTACTGTCACCCGATTGCTCCACATGGAACAATAAGTCCAAACATTAGATATTACCAGTGTTTTTGTTAATAGCCGACATTGAATAAATATTACAATAAACAATTTAAGAGCCGAATTTGAATTTTGTCGGAACCTGCGCCGGCACCGTGAATGAATAACCTGGAAGAAAAACCAATCATTAATAAATTATGAAATAAATAACACGAGGGATATTATAAATGAATATATTAAAATATGAAAACCTTAACTTATTTGAGGTAAAAAGTAGTATTCCCACTTAAATGGACTGGCAGTGTCTGACTAATACTAAACCGATAAAGGTGAATAATTATTACAAATGGTCACTATTATTAACCTTATAAGTACATAATTTTTTATGCGATTTTCACCTCCGTGTATTCGCAGAATATTACTAAACGAACAGTAGTTTTAGAGTTCATTAGTGATTTTTGGAATTTGGTTAACAGACAATATAATACTTGATGTGTTTCTTTACATTTTTATAACAATTGTTTGAGTAACGATAGATCTACCACTATTAAGATACGCTCATGAAGGGGTATAATTCTAATATGTTCGAAAAGCTATGATTGGCTGGCTACGTACCTCCACTTTGTTCGATACGCTTGCTGTCTTGTTGCGCTTTACGTTGATCGGCTAGGACGAATATCGCGTTTAATTGCTTCTGTTGCTCTTCGTTGAGCACGCTCGTCAATGCGTGGTAGAACGCTGGCTCACTAGTAGACAAAGCTGTAAATATATTCCGGTTATATATACTTATTGTTCGAAGAGTGTAAAAGAATAGAGTAGATTAATTAAAGACTGATTTTTTTTAGTTATAAAAATCAAATCGAATTCAACATAACATATTTACGCCTACAAATTTACAAAAAATTTTTATCCATTAAAAATGTACAGCAACAATTTATGAGTAACAATTACAATTACTATACGTAAATTAGAACTAGCAGATAAAACACCAAATGGCAACTGCACACATAAGTATGTTTTGCTCTCATAATATCGTAGAAAAATGCACGAAGAGTTCATAAGAAAAACGAAGAAACACGCACCCGTAACAGTGTTCTTGAATCTGATATATTCATCAACAGGACAATCTTTCTCGTCGAGTGGTGTTGTGAAGCATTCGATGGCAGTCTCGTCTGGTTCATAATCTTCGTCATCCTGTGAAATCACAAAATCAAGTGTAAGCAGTAAATAATTATAGCCATATGTATCTACTGTATTGACATGAAACAACACATATGTGCTTGCTTTAAAAACATTTTGCTTCAAACCACACAATGAAAAATAACAATATAACAAATAAATACCAATTAAAAAAGGAACAAAGAAAAAATATAGATTTTAGTTGATAGCTGATATATAAAACATAAAGCAGTCATACTGAATCAGCTACTAATCATAAATTTATTGAAATAAAAAGTGCTCAATAAAAATAAACGGCTGCAATATAGACAAAGCGAAACTCACATATCTACTTTCCCATTGGGAAATTGCGACAAGTATTTACGTTTTCTTTATAAAAATTAAATTGCAGACAAGTATTGAGTATAAATTTGACATATTACAAATGTGTGCAAGTGCTATTCCCACAATAGAGATGGGCGATAAAAATAACCAACGGTATTATATATATATTGGAAACATATAAGCATAGTTTATAAGTATTATATTGAATAAAAAAAATAAATGTATTAACGCACTAGCTCTTATCCTTGATACATGATTTATGGGTGTTCGTAAACATTTATGTTTGCTACACGTATGTTGGCTTGTTAGTTTCATTTAACTATTACTGGCTATACCGGTATTTTATTCTTTAATTACTCTCAATATAATTTAAAATTATAACATACCGATACCGTCAACCCATTATTCTTCTCTCAGATTGAAAGAGTTTCAGGCCATAGCCCACCGCGCTGGCAAAGTGCGAATTGGTAGAGCATTTAAAATCGTTACATACGTTTTGTAATAATTTTCAATGATATTAATCGTTTTAAAAAATTTGTAACGAGTCGTTTGCTATTCGTTTTCAGACAAATAATAATTAAATGAGATAAATAAATTAATATTCATCAGAATTTTTTGAATTGATAGGACAGATAATGATAATGGTAATATGCAATAAAATTCGACCATGGCTCTGAGGTCCCTACTATCTGTGCTCAACTCGTACTGGAATTACCGTATCTTATATAATCACAGACACGTAATGCTGCAGTAATCGGCAAGCGGGATATGTGAGTAGATGGGTAGGGGGTCTATGAATATATACAAGGCAAAATAATGTACTGCCTGCTGCGTACTAAGTTATCATGAATTTTAAAATTAAATTAATCCGAATATTTATTCAGGATATCCATGATGATGATCCGTTAAAGGGCTTAATAGAAAATTGGTAGAGTTTACATTGATGTACACACACAAGAAAGTTTTGATTTTAGAACTTACACTTAGACTTAACTTAGAACAATATTTCTTAGAACATCTATACTAATATTATAAAGCTGAAGAGTTTGATTGTTTGTTTGAACGCGCTAACCTCAGGTCCGATTTGAAAAATTCTTTCGGTGTTAGATAGCCCTTTTATCGAGGAAGGCTATAGGATATATAGGATCACGCTAAGACTAGCAGGAGCGGAGCACCAATGAAGAATGTTTCAAAATCGGGGATTTTTTCTAATGAGAGCTTCCGCTGCATGCGCTGCGTAAATGGTTAAAGTTTCGTAAA
>MOOZ01001204.1:536602-554316 GCA_002930495.1 Cecropterus lyciades
GTAAAAAATTTATTAGACGATGCAGATTATGTATTATGGTCAGGGGCGGGAATTTTGAGCATTTATTGTAAAATGTTTTATTTTATTAAAAGTATTTCACATCCGTAGTTGTGTTTTTTTCATCCTAGAAAGATATTAGAGCCACTTATGGTCATGTGTTACACCTTTTCAGAATCTCTATTAAATGCGCCAAAACTTGTAATACAGGGTCACTTTTCGGTAGAGTATTATTTTTTCACAGTGGGGTCCGAAGTAAATAAAAAGTTATGATTTGAGAAAATATGTTTTCGTAAAACTTAATATTATTTTTAATTAACCCAATAAACAGCCATAAATAGCATGTCTAACGCAAGCACTCATTAGTACCAATCTAGTGACAAGCATGACAAAGATAGAGGATGTAGAATTTTTCGAATTTTAATGAGAATTAGGAAAAAAAGTAACTTTTCTCATAAAAACACAAAATAAGTTATAACTCTGCAGGCGTTGAGCTTAAGGACCTCTCGTAGAACAATTTTTTGCTGCTGATGACCCCATCTAGCCCCTAGTTGCGTTTGATCCACGACTTTTTGGCCACCCTGTATATAGACACATATTACTCATGTTATATCTAATCTTGTAATCGCTGAAGCAAGAAAATTCATATGTGACACTATACTAAATATTTACTGCGTTTATTTTGTATACCTACTTTAGGCTACATAAAAAATACTATCTTTAGAATATGTGCACATACTGTGTTATATATAAATTCAGCCTCTAAAATTACAGGAGAAAATAAAATACCTGATGTATATGTATATAACAAACTAAATTTTATGTTCACGAAATAAAATGTTTCTTATTGTAATGAATATATAACTTTTTTTTGTTTTAATAATACAATAAATGTGAAAATTATTACAAAAGCAAACACATCTCAATAACAAAGTGAAAACAAAAATGTCCTACATAAAAAGCACATAAAATGTATTCCAGTAATGAATAAACAAGTATTACAGAATACACAGAAATAAATTGATGACAACTATATTTTTTCAAATTTATGGTTGACTCAAACATTCGCAGTATGTAGTTACAGTCGCTAAGAGAGTATGTAGCGATGTACATATTCGCATAACAGCAAATGTGCGTGAAATCAAGGAAATGGTTATCATTTCTGTTTTCCTTGACAGTATCAAAACTTGCCTTAGTTAGCCTTGAAGATGTAGTAAGACAGACATTTTAAGTGAAAGCTCAGCCACAGCAACGCGTTTGTTTAGCTAGTACATTTATTTCTATTGGGTCGAGAATTTAATTATTAAAATCAGGCATAATGATACCATATAAGTCTTTATATGTTTTCACCAACATATACTGTGCATAAACTAAGGTGTTTTTACAAGTGCGACAAAAAAAAAACTGTAATGCAAATGAGCAGAGCTGCAAGCATATTCTCAAGCGCAAACAAATTTGAATATAAATAAAATAAATCATACTACCATTTATGTTAGTACTAGATGATACTAACTTTTATATCATTTCAAACAGAATAGAACTAAAATCTCCAAATGAAAATATAATGTTTTATCTGGATACCATTAATTCGATAAAAAAAAAATCACATTGATAAAAAAATGTATGCATATGTATAAAAAAATTAACTTTGACTAAAATAAATGGTAATAGCTCACCATCATTATTATTACATAATTGTAAGTAATTATAATATGAAGTTCTACCAGTATATGATATATAGTAATTGCCTGATAATTATCTAAGAGACACAAATAATAGTTAATCATGTGCTCAGAGATAAATAACAAAAAGAGAAAATGCTTATATCTGCAATAGAATTAAGCTGCTGCTATTATTTATTTTTAAACTATTCAGTATTTGTTAGCACACTCTGACATTTAAAAATACGAGCCATCTCGCAAGTGCTTCATTTGGCAAATAATCAAAAAAATTAACTAGTTCATGTTACAAATGTGTTTAAAACACAAGACATACTTTATGTATTGATTAAATAAAATAAAACGTTTAAATGTATCTTAAATATTAAATGCTACGTATCAAAAGTTCAAGACACAGTTCATAAATTAATTCAATTCAATGAACATTATCAAATTCACAGACTGTAACCTTTATATTAAGTCAATCAAAACAGTCTCAGTATAATTAAGTATCATTCATGAATTAGTTGGTGTTGAAACAAGATGCAGAACTAATTTATTGTGATTGATATGATGAATATCGAGCACAATCAGACCAATCTACTTCACTGTAGCATAAATGCGATTTATTAGGTCCTCTATTAAATTATACCTCATGAAAATAAAGTTAAAATATATTAACGGTTGGTCTGTATTACAAAACATAAATGTAAAACTCTTCTTAGACATTTAAGTAGTAGTAAATTTGTATCTACATCAGCAAGTGTTAGCATAGCAGCAGTATAATGGGGCTTCCAAGTGATACATACGTCTTCATATAAGTCTATTGAATAAGAATGGTTAACAGCTTTGACTGAGAACTGAGATACAAGTAATAAACATGGTAATAAAATAAATCGAATAACTATTCATCAATATCATTTTCTTGTGTCATATCTATCATAGTCTAATCTTAAACCCAATACAAATATAATGTATAATCAATGCACTCACCACTTTGACCATGTTGAATATTGCCAGCATGTGGTTTTCATTAGAGAGGAAAGCATTGGTGTCCACTGTTATATAATTGTGTAGAACTGGCATCATGTCAGTAAAGTAATCGTAGCCATCCTTTTCAAACACCTTGTATATGAGCTCCAGAACTTTCCACATATCTTCAGATATTGACTTGGCATTCAGATTACACAGGAGGGTTAGAGCCTCTTCATAGTATTCTGGAAATAAGAAAGTGCTTAAATTATTACAAATTTTCTTTTAAATCACACTTCTTGGCTAGGGTTAATTAAATCTAAGGGAATAATATAGCCTACCCTTTCCTGCTGCTTATTTATTCGTCATCCTATGTTAGATGTTTCAATGTTAGATACCATTTCTAATTCTACAACAAGGATTGACAACAGCTACCCAATAATATCAACTTCATAACTTACAAGTTTGCCATTGGCAGTCACCTACTCAAATGCTAACTTTGTAACTGACTTAAAATCTATACAAAATAGTGGGAAATGCTTAATTTTATTAATAGACTTAATATAACATAATTATCTGAAAATGATCCAGTTTTTAACAAACAGTTATGATGAACTTACCAAGGATGTTGTGATGCAAAATGTGTCCAACAACACGAAGAACAGTTTTTTCCATCTGTGCCATAATCTCAGGATTGTCTTCCATGACATTCAAAACTGTCTCCATAGTATTGAGGAGTCCCATTGCTGTGATGGCCTTTTCATCTGAACCCGAATCTGTCTCTACTACTTTACTGAATGTGGTCGCGAGATGCTCAATTATCTCAAATGCCATGGACATCAGCTGTTCAGTATACAAAGGTACAATTTTCTGAAGTACATTGGCTACATTGTCATTTTCAGTTTCTCTGATTATTTTCAGTATTTCACTGGTCACTGCTTTCACTTGGGGTTCGAGTAAAGCATGAGTCTTCTCTTGTGATGATAGAAGAGTTTGTAGAGCAATAGCAGCCTCTACCTTCACTGGCAAATCTGTATCATTTAGCAGGGCATTTATTGTAAAATGCACTGCTTCAACAAGCAGAGCATCATTTTTGAAACGCACAGTAGCAAAACTGTGAAGAACCCAGCAAGCTCTGGCTCTCATATAGCCATAATGGCTGCGGTATTCTGGCAATACATATTGACTGATCAGTGTTTCCACTTGCCATTTGTACACTTTCTTTTTCAGCAATAAGTCATTGAGAGTTCCCATCATGTGCAAAGCACCATCTCTTTGTCGCGGCCCAGTTTCTATGGCTTGTCCTGTCAACACTTGCATACAGAAATGCATTGTCCTGTCCAACATCTCCTTCCTCTTTCGACAACATGATATAAGCAGTGTTTGTGCTGCAGTCACGGGTGACACATAGTCTTCAAATATATCTAAACAAAATATCAATTTTATTTTATAATTGTGTTATGGTTACATAATTTCAACTTTAACTGATATAACATAATATCTTATTTAAGACTTTTATGGAACTTGTTATCTTACCGAATTTGATGCGAATATATTCATGAGGATCAGTAAACCACAATTCTTCATCAGCATCAGAATAGGACATCAATGGGAAGAGAACATCTTGAATTACAGCAAACATGTGGGGTTTGAGAAGCTTCCACGAATGTGCATGGCTTACACTATAAAATAAATGCAATTATAATCAATCAATAACTCAATCAGTAAATAACTATTAATAAATGCTGGTATTGAAAATTGAATTATTGTTTATGGAGCTTTGAGATGATGTTTTAGTAATAGTACATTGTAATAATATACATACCATTGATCAATGTAGCTGAGAGTTTGTTGCAATACACGAGGCGACACATACATTTTGTTCCTGTATTGATCTAAAACCCGAAGTAGAACTTCAAGAATTCCTCCAGTGAAAGTTGTCAAATACCATTCGGCAAATTGTACATACTCTTCACGAGTATTCACAGGGCTTCCATACCTACACAGAAGTAATATTGAAACTCAATTAAATTCTCATTTAAGTGACAATAGGCATTATTGTCTGATTTATTTAGTAAACATACAATCTTCTTTTTGAATACAAAGTTCCAAATCCATTAAACAATTATATACCTTTCGAATAGTCTGTACAGTGTATGCACAGCCCATTTCTTGCATTTCCACCAAGGCAGTTCCATGCGTTCATCTTCATCCACTTGCAGTGTGTGTTCTGGGACTGGCTTCTCCATTACGAGTCTCAAAACTTCCATCCACTTTGTAAAGACTTCTTTAGTGATCAAGTCCATAGGCAACATGTACTGCAAATATTAATTAATTATTGATTTAAGCTTTTGAACTGATATTATAAAACATTTTTAAAACACAAGTGCATCCAACACATTCACATAGAAAACAAATATATCAACTTACTTTTATCAAGCCAAAGAAACATTTGAGTATTTGTTTTTGCATTAACATTGATTCTATTGACTGGTCTGCTTGAAGGTTCACCATTAAATTGTACATCATGGGTAGAAGAAGATTCATCGCTTCGATGAGAGGTGCTCTTTTCTCTCCAACATTGTATTCATAGCACTTTATTAGCTGATAGAGGCAAAGAAGTGCACCCATCCAACAGTTTGGCTCCGGACTTTGCAAATAAATGTGAATTTTGTCCACAACTTGGGTCCAGCGAGCTGGGAAATCATTTTTAATGATGGCTTTTAGACAGACGCATAGCTGAACTCTGATTATTTCCGGTGCTTGGACTATAGCCTCAACAATGATGTCTCTTATCATTGCACGGTCCTGCTCGTGGATGTTGAATGGTATAGGTTCACCATCTTCCGCCTCTTTCTCTTTCCATCCAGTGGTGATCAAATTTTTCAGATACACAACTCCAGCTTGGCGTATGGGTATGGACACATCATTTGACATAACCACTTGAAGCAAGGATGGAGCAAAGCCAATAATCTTGTGTATCTAAAAGAAAAACATATGCAAAATAAACAATTGATGTCTAAAAAATAGTCGTCGACACTCAATCGTTCATCTTTACTTCAGAAAGGACTATATTTTTCATTGTTCTTCATTAATTATAATATTAAAATTGATTCAATTTAATTGTAAAATATTTCTTTGACACAATCAATACTCATATAGTATTAATCTAGTTCAAGTACAACACATGTTAGAATAGCCTAATTCCCATCATAGAATATTTAACAACATTTCTGTCAATGCCATTAACATGTTGCTTGTAGGTAAAACTACTGTTCGATACTTAATTGCTTTTCAATAATGAGAGAGCATGTATTCTTTGCCTATGATGATGTTATGGAAAATGAATGTCTGAATCTATTATAAGTATAGGACTATGAGCGAATTACTAACTACGCAACAATGTTCAATATTAGTGCTGAATCATTTAAGTATTTTATGATGTATATTTATCCAAAAATTGGTATAATCGTGAACCATGGTTAGAAAATTCCTTTATTCTAAGCTTTACATTCCAATTCATAATGATAACTAAATTTATGACTTTTAAGGTTAATCGCTACGTAAATTAATATGTATTATTAAGGAGATTGTCAGCCATTGGAAGTAAATAATGTGCAACTAATAAAAAAAACATGCGATTAAGAGTTATACCAGCGCGGCATGTTACTATACGAATTGATATGGGAGGTTGATAGGAGAAATAGAATCTCTTCACATTTGATGACCAGTGCAATTTGGTCGCATTACAAATGTCTCGAGCATGTGGGTGACAAAATAGATTTACCTGTGAAAGCTGCTCTTCTGCTTGCTGCCTCTGATTAGGATCGATGGTAGCACGCAAAATTTCCGTTAGCTTTCTTGTATCCATTTTGGCTTATTTTACATTAAATATCTTGTAAAATTATTTTTATCGGGGGGCATGAGCCGCCACCGCCGGGCGTGGAAGTAAAAAGACAAAAGACAATTTGTCTATGGTAATCGGTCACGTGATACCTGGGAGGTTTCCATTGGCCGTTCGACTGATAAATAATAAATTATCTATGCTATTTTAAGCGCTAACTTGTCCGCCTTTTCAGACTTCAATTAATAAATTATTTATTGATGTCTGAATGATGAATGAAACGCCTGCTAGTCCTTAGTATTTATAGTGATGAGATATTCAATTCATTTCCAAATAAATTTTAAAATAGGGAAGTTTGAAATAACTTACATGTATAATAATTCCTAATAGGCAAATTGTTTAAGAAAAACCGGGGAAGTGTATCTGGGACTCGGGTTCAGACTTTGGTCCTCGGACCCCCTTGAATTGAGCGGTCAAAATTCAAATCACTAACCTATGACTGTTTCGGCCAATAATTATTAAATAAACATTTTCACTCATTGCTGTTTTATAATTGTATTTTTGCTATGTAGATTAATACTTTACTAAAGAACAAGCTTACAATTCATCTGAAGGTAAGTTGCAAATGCCGTCAATGGACATCAAGCATTGTTTCATGATTAATGGAAATCACTAAAAAAAGTACACGGTATTGCATTATCAATTTAAATTTTAGAATTTTTCGACGTGTATCGTAAAAAATTACGCCACTCCATCATGTCGTTTAAGAAGTTATAACTGGATAGGCCACATCATTCATTAAGAGTCATAAGCGGTGGGTAGAAGAAAACTTAAATGGAGACCAAGTCTGGGAAAAAGGAGTATATATTGCCTCCTTACTAAATGGACAAAGGACCGGACCGGTCGGAGTGTTGCAGATTACATGAGGCCTATGCCTAGCAAGGGACCTTCCGCTGTCCATCAAGGGCTGATGGACGAATACTATTCATTCGTACTATGTAATCATAAACTATTGAGTTAAATATTTATTTATAACATTATATAATAGAAATAATTTTTAATGTTAACGTTGAATTTTTTTTACCTTGTTTTATTTTATTAACAGTAGTGAAGGTGAGAAAGTTAACTACGTGCTCATGATTTATAATCTGTATTTATTGTCATCTGTTTCCCCTTCTGTCAGTGAAATGACATAATTGACAGAGCTTTCTTATCTCATCTGTTTGAGACATTTTCCCCGCAGTCTATAGATATTTTGTAAAAATATAGCGTGCACGATACAGATACAGACTAGTGCCATATTTGTTTGAAAAAATAATATAGATATTTTTGCTATAACAATTTTAAAAAGCTCTCTTTGCAAGGACTAAATCGTGGCGTAGTTAAAATGGGTATTTGAGTATGTTGTGAATATCGTATTATCATTTTAAAATGGTGTAGCCGTTCAATAGCTCTTGCAAGGCACTTGTAAAGGTGTGGTATTGTTTTGTTATTAGACATTGAATCATGTGAGCCGATAAATATGCGATACAACAAGCAAGAATTAGCCGCGCTAGCATCACACACTTCGCAAAGCTTTGATCGCGAGGGCATATTGGTGTTGAAAGAAAAACAGGACAGCTTTTTTCGCAGATCGGAAGGTTAGCATACCATTTATTAACTTAAAATTCTTTATAAATACTTTTGTCGAGCTTTAGCTCTTCTACAGTTTCGTTTGGAGTAACTCTTCTCCCTTTATCAATTATGCGGTAATTGCAGTTTATGTCATTCATACAGAGTAGCTTTCCTTATATCCTTTTACTCAGATCCTTTTAAAATGTTTATTTCAAATTGGCTTAGTATGTAAGAAGTCAACACATTATATATATAAACACGAAATCATATTGTATTATATCAATGTACAGCATTCCCAAAACTCAACACAATTGCACCAAGCCCTCTTGGTATTTAGTTGTGCCTATTTTGCTGATATTGCCTATTGGCAAGATTGTACCAGTTTTGGAAAAAAAAATAAGAACAGAATTCTAGGTTAGTTGTAGCTATTTTTAGACTAGACTTTGTTTTAGTTTTAAGGATTATTTAAAAGAAAAAAGTGAAAATTGATAAATCAAATTAATAAACTTAGGGAAATACTGAATGAATAAAAATGATACCAACAAATAAAGAATACTGTTTTATCACACACGCTCGTACACACACACCCGCCCACAAACACGCGCGCGCACACACACACATACACACACTCGTGCTTGCGCTCACACTCATATTCAAACACTAGTTGCGCCCCACGGTTTCACCCGCGTATTAGTAACTACAAAGAAAACTAATTTATGTATTTATTTGGATAAGAATAAATATTATATTTATAAAAACAACTTCGCAAATAATGCATTATTTTGGAAGAAATTGGGTTAGCATATGGGTACAGTGAGTTTACCTGAAAAGACAGACATATGCTGTCACTGACTTTTTTTAGAACTTTTAAAGAGGATCAATTCTGGCATACATAATTTTTATTAACGAAACTTTAACCGTTTATGCAGCGCATGCAGCGGATCTTTCATTAGAAAAAAAAACCCCGATCATGAAACATTCTTCATTGGTGCTCCGCTCCTGCTGGTCTTAGCGTGATGATATATAGCCTATAGCCTTCCTCTATAAATGGGTTATCTAACACTGAAAGAATTTTTTCAAATCGGACCAGTAGTTCCTGAGATTAGCACGTTCAAACAAACAAACAAACTCCTCAGCTTTATAATATTAGTATAGATATATAAACATTTGCAAACGCCCTCATATCTGCACATGCTCATTAAGTACCATTAGGAATATTTATAAGTACTTTAAGGTATATAATTGTAAAAAAAAAAGATGTGAGATCACCTGCCACAAAAATAAAATGTTATGTTTAATAGGTGGTCTCGACCACAGTTTATTTGTATTCTATTTGATACCTTATGTGATAAATAAAGATATTTTGACATACAACAGGGATTTTGTGTGAAGTCAATCACACATGCATTGCTATTCCCGAGGACTAAGATGGTCACCTCATATGAAAGTTAGTTGCACACCACACCTTTTTACTGAAACACTAGGACTGTTAAAGAGTTTTACTATCCTTATCAAGTAACTTGACTGGCTTATGTATGATACTTTTTGTTATATTTTAGGGTCAACTGTAAGATGGTTTCGTCTAAAAGGCAATCTCCTGTTCTATATGAAGGGACCTGAGCCATGGTATGAGCCAGTAGGGGTCATCATTTTAGGCCAGCATCAGGTTAAAGTACAAGGACAAGATGAAAACGGACATTGGCCTTTTCAAATTGGTAAGAGTGCTTGATCCAACTTGTCATTTAAATTTTTTCTGTAGAATATTTTATTTCTTCTAGGGGTGTATTAGATAGGTATGCTTAATACTATTTTAAAATCTAATGTATGAAATATCAGCATTAATTTTATGATAACCCATGACCACAAATGAATTAGATTGAAGCATACTTATAGTAATTAAAATTATGTGTTCCTTATTACCTTAAGATAAATCTGAATGCTGTTTGCTCTCTATTTTTGCTTGTGTTTTAGCATGTGTAGTGACATTGGTAAAATAATAATACAGCATGTATGTATTAGTTTAGAATATTAATCTTTCTGACAACTCACAAATGATTTCCTTAATACAGTTTGGGAGAATGGCATCTGCTATAGAATGGCAACATTCCATGAATCTGAACGTACCCTATGGTTGAAAGCTATACAAATGGCACCATATGATGTTATGCACTCTCAAATTGTGGCATTAAAGGAAAAGCTAAATAGGATTCGGCCCATTGTTGACATAACAACATATAGGTTGCAAAAAGGTATTGTTGCAGGTAGGTTTATGTGAAATATTCCTAATGTAATATAAAGTCAATAAAAGCCCTAAATTTAAAACAAGTCATTTGATTATTATACAAAAAATAGTATACTTTATGAATTGAATCTTTCCATAGTTGGATATTGTGATATTTTAAGGGTCTAATAATACTAGACCTCAAATTGAAAGTTGGTATTCAAATACTACTACTACTACTACATATTTGATACCTTTAAGCACAGCTGTGACACTGAGATTAACAGTATAATAATAATTGTTGCAATGTAAGATGACCATGAACTGTGGCAAGGACTATTATTCCAGTAACATTTTAATCCTTAGGTTTAAAATAATGTATATTATACAATTTCTGAAAATAATGTTTTATTTTTTAGATATGAATGAGGTGCCATTATGTGAGTTGGCTCTCTCTTGCGACAATCTGCTGTGTGACGCGCATGGCAAGCCACCATCACCGTTAATTGTGCTCTATGTTAAATACCATAAGGGCTTGTGTGTTAAATATGGTACTACAGAAATAGTAGAGGTGAGTAAATAACACATTGATAATTCATATTGGCGTATTTATCTCTTTGTTTATGCAATATTTGATAAACCTAATGACTATTGTATGCAAATAGGGCTTCTGGTCTGGTGAGCATATCTTCACATAGATGATCTATAGCAGAGGTGGCGAACCTTTATGTACTAACATGCCGTTTTTTAGAGAAATATTGAATGACGCCACAGGCTTGCTGTCAAATAGTCTGTGGACGACCATAAAAAAAGGTCGCCAAATCTGAATATTCTGCCACCCTTACGCCAGTCGACCTCCGTCGAGTCTTCCAATGACTCACTTTTATAGTAAGATGAGGACATAGTTTGCCCAAAATATTATGTCGCGTGCCATCAATGGCAGGTGTGCCATTGGTTTGCCATTCCTGATCTATAACAATGTTGTTTTTTCACAGACCTGCAGTAATCCAAGCTTCTCGAAGACTATTTTATTTAGAGCTAGCGATGGTCTGACTGGCGACGCGTTGGTAAGATTAGTTGTGTACGACGTAAAAGAGAGAGTTTCGGAAACTGCCGTTCCTATGGGATTTACATCACTGACTCTTAGTACCATACAGGTGAGAATGTAGTTTTGTAAGTTGCAATCAATAATTCTAATATTCCAATTCTTTATAAAAGTGCTATTGTACATTTTGAAGCGCTATTTACCTTTATTTTAAATGGCAAACGAAATATGTACTTGTAAAATTTGCGATAATTATTAATTGTATGACAATGCTATAATTAGGTAAAAAGTTGATCTGGTAGCTAAGTGGTGAATGTGAATATTCTTTCTCACTAATACTAAAACTCAAATTGAACAGCTTCTATCAGCTTTTTTTATGGATATTAAAAGTCTACACATTGTAAATTGTGATGGACTCAGGAGGTGGGAACTGCTTTTCAACAGTGGAGATTATAGTATTTTTTAAATTCAATTTGTGTTACTTTTGCAGGAAGCTCAAAGATTGAGAGTTGCGTTGATGACAAGAGATAACAAAACAGTGGGCTTTGTTACAATGAACGGATGGAGTCTTGAACCCTCGTATATAGGCACGAGCCCGATTCATACGAACGATCGAAACAGTATAGATATACCTCAAAAGGTTTTATGCCACCGTCGATCTCAGTCTCTTCCACCCAGATTGGGTTTGAAGCTCAAATTCCCATCGTACGGGAATCTCCTTAAGCAAAACTTTGTAAACAGCCACCAAGTTACGTACAGATTTCATTCTGGTCTAGGCGGCGATATCACTGTACACGAAATAATGGCCGAGCCGAAGGTCTGCTACCAAATACCTATTCAATTGCTGTAAGTATTTAGCTTTTTGGAGACTACTTTGTACTATGGAACATTTATACGCTATGCACTGTACAATTTCTTAAACTAAATGGATTGATGAAATTAAAACTGAGAAGTCTTTTCGGTTCGACTTCCAAGGCACCAATATCACACCCATTTCTAGAATAGAATACCTAATAATAGAAGTTATAAAAAATGCTGTGTTTTAGTTTATAAGGTGTAGTAAGGAAGTCTCATTAGGGGCGTTTCAACTTAGTCATCTGGGGTAACAATATAAGTTATAGCTATTTGGGGCTGACCTAACAGCTAACAGATGACCTTGGGTGGCAGTGGTCACTTGCAACCAGGTAGGATGTGTTTACTACATCTATATTATAAAAGGAGGATGTATATACATAGTACTCTACTCTATAGAATTATCTGACCTTGTTAACAATAACCAATTAAATTAATGATATTAATGGTAGTTATCATTTACTTAGTTGACATGTATATATTTTAGTGGTCAGATATATTCACTTTTAATATGGGCTTATATTAAGGAATAAGAGCTGTTGTGTTATAGTCTGAAGGGTGTGGTAAGGGAGACGTACTTATCCGAGGGGTTACAACTTAGTTCTCAGGAGTAGCAATACATCTGAGGCCAACTTCAGGTAAAACTCATCATCTTATCTGGGGTTAATTACATGTCCATGGGAGGCAGGAGCCACTTACTATCAGACGGTCTGCTTGCTCGTTTGCCACTTCAATATTATAATAAAAATAACAATTGGTCATGTTCCATTTAATATGAGGCAATCTCAATTAACCCATATTGTTTATCCTTAGAAAAGTATTCTATTCCGACTGTCTGGCTCAATATTATTTCAGGGATATATACATACAACGTGAGAAAGAGTTGCTTGAAGAACTGCTATCTGTTGGAGAATTGAGTGGACATTGGCAGAGTCGGCAGCTGGATCTAGCCAGCACCCACATATCTTTACTAAAAAACTACTGTCATTCTAAGAGATGCTTGCAGGAATCCGACCATTCTTACTTTAAGGCTAGCAGTAAGAAAGGCGAGATTATTTGTTATATTTTTGGTTCTTTGAGTTTTTTATAGAATTATTTCTGGTTTGCAATAGTAACATGAGCTTATTGATATATGTTATTTTTTTTGAGTTAATGATTATCTTTTTTGTTTATTGCTATTAACCACAATGTACCTTAATATAGTTTTTACTAATAAATATTCAAAAAATGAATGAACATCCATTCACGATTTCTTAAATTCTGTCCAAATATTAATTATTATAAGTCTTGCGAATGGTCCAATAAGTGGACCTTGCAGATAATGCTATTGCGAATGTTAGATCAAGCCTGCTGATATGTCTAGTCTCTCTATATTTTTAGACGATCCAAGCCTGGAGTTCGCGCCTACTAATCTTCACTTGCAAAGAATGTGGGTGCACAACGATACTTTGAATAAGACTGGATTCCACGACGTGGTTACTGCGGGGGCGTTCGCTGCTCATTCCCACAAGGCCGAGAGGACCGGAGGGCTGATCAGGTACTTTTTTGTTTTTAAGGATATTACGGCTGGTCTATTTAGGTAGGTTATGATAACGCACATAAATAGACAAGCCCTGGTACCCAATGCAAAGGAGGCTAGAAATATTATGATTGGTGTGGCATTCGAACGATTTTGGGGATACCAAGCATTATCTTATATATTTAAGACGTTAAATTTAATATTTATGACATGACATGTGGTAAAGAAGACATACGTATCTGAGGGGAGGTGAGGTTCCAATTTAATTTTCAGGGGGTGTTTTCACGCGCATCTGTGGTCAACTTCAAATAGGACTACAATTGAATGTGGGTTTAGCCACAGATCCATGTGTGGCAGTAGTTGCTGTCATGGACTGTGTACTCGTTTGTTATTTCTATATTATAAATAAACATGCGCATATAAATCTTGTATTTCAAATAAAATTAGATGTACATAGCTATGTATAATATAAGGTACGAATATTTTTTGGTTTTCAGTGATTCGATAGAAAAATATGTTGTTATTTGCTTCGTTAATGATATTATCATTACTTTTCATCATTAGGTTAGTGCAGCAAGTTAAAGATATAAACAGCACGAAAGCGGCTCTGAATTCAGCGACAGCGAACAAAATACAAACTGAATATGATAATGTAATCGCACTGAGAAAACTGCGAGAGGACGTCGTCACTGACATGGACCGAATCGTAGTACTTTTGCAGGCGAAGCAAAACTCCGATGTGATTACTACATTAGAAGGTATAAATTTATTCGTCGTAAAAAGTAAACTATTTTACAGTGTAACATGTGTATACAGGGACATCTGTTAGTTAATTGAAATATTTAGGAGAGGGGAGAGGTTCAGGTCGTATCTAAACATATCTTACGTGGGAGAGAGGGGGCAGGCCTCGTGTAATGTGTAAAATTGCGACAAAACTGTTTGAAATTAAGTAAAACGATTCTCTCCTAATTTTGAACAATCTTATCACATTTCAACAAGGGGGGAGGGGTGGATCGAAAGTCGATCGGCATAATCATTTTTGACGATTTTTCGACTATGGACGCCCCCCTAAGTATTGTCTGTTATTTCATTATTATTTATTTTATCTATTTTTTATAATCAATTTTATTTTATTTGTATAGGTATAAAAGATAAAGTAAAGAGTATGTTGCGACTTTGGGAACCATCCGTTTTCGAAGAATCTTTGGCAATTATAGGATGGCCAAAGAGTAGTTGCTGCGAAGAATCTGAGAAGCTGGTGAGTGACACAGTTATCACTCTGATGTTTTAACTCTTTTCGGCACAATTTGTTAAAACAATGTTTAAATTTAAGGCAATGTCGGCGATCCTGCGCCTTACAGAACAACTGACAATGTTTGAGCAACCAAGTTCAGATTGTGACACATTCGACGCATCTTCGAGTTCAAGTTCCAAGGAAACATCACCTACTGGAGAATCGCCGTCTTTGTCGTCTAGTGTGCCAAATATTTGCCCGAATAATTGTCCCAAATCCGGAAGAGATTCTATTAAGGATATAGTTGAGGGGTCAGAATTACAGTTTCACAATGATTACTTTAATAGTGAAGAGAGAAATAGATTAAACCACTCGTTTAGATCTGTTCGGTCTCCAGTTAAATCGAAAATGAACGACTCTCACAGCTTGTCATTCGATGCAAATAGAACGAGACACGGCAGTTTGAGGAATGATTTCAAGAGTTCGGCATCTTTGGAGCAAGTCTCTTACAGATGTCTTATGGATAGTCTGAGCGGGAAAAAGGTAATAGATTTAAAAGTTAAATAGTAGTAGTAAGTTATAGGGAGTAGTAGAGAAACCTTAGTGGGTTGCAACCATCTACGAGTATTTTTACGTAACAACATCAGTGTTAAGCGCTGCTGTGTTCTGGTACGGTTGTGGTAAAGGAGACTTATCTGCGACCTTTGAACTTAGTCCTCAAGCGTAGCAACGCACCTTTGCAATATGTAGGCGTGCCTAATCTTAGTTTATTTGTTTTTGTTTATTTAGAAAGCTATTTAAGCCATAGTATAATATAAAAAACGCATGGCTAGCAATGCGACGTTTTTTCTTGTAATATGCTTAATATTTGGTGTTATTTTCCTCTCAAATCATTTAAAATCAATATAATCTTGAAATGTTTGAGATCTTGCTTATGTTTTACAACCGAGTACCCTATTACTATCGGATTGAGATGAAAGATGTACACTATGAACACCATATTATATTGGTCACTCCATTTGGATACCGACGCCACTTCAATGAGAGGAATTGCACTCCAATAAAGTTTCTTAATTTTATCTCCGAAAGATAAATTGGTATACTATAATTTGTATGTTACTATTATTTTTATATTTATACTAATCTTCTCAGTTACGAAACCTTATATTGTCTTTAACAATTACAATTTATTCAATTTCGAAGTGAGCTTAAAAAATCCTTTACGTAAAGGCTAAGTACCTTTACCTGGTGCTAAAGTAAAGATGCAAAGCTTTTTTGATAATAATTTATCAATGTAGATTAAACAGAATATACAAAAAAGGAAAACATGTTTGGCGAAACTTTTAAAGAGGTTACCCTAAGTCAGTATAAAGTAATATTTATTTTTTTGGGTACCACTGCAGCCTTGATTTTGTTTGTTGCTCATATTCATCAAAAACTATGCCATGTTGTTTGATCACATTTAGTTTTGCATTCTGCGAACGCTATGTTTGTTGATTCTTTAAATTTTGTTGCTATTTCATTTTGTGTACACTTGCACCTATAATGCATTTGTATTTGTTTGAAAAAAATAATAAATGTATTTTTATCTGTATTTGATTGAAAATAAAATCTTATATATAAAATTCTCGTGTCACAATGTTAGTTACCGTACTCCTCCGAAACAGTTTTACCGATTTTTACTAAATTTTATATGCATATTCAGTAGGCCTGGGAATCGGCTACTATCTATTTTTCATACCCCTAAATGGTAAAGTTAACTTTTTTTTTAATTTTTGGACAGTTTTTTTTTTGTTTTTATTTTTTTATAATGTGGCATTAAATACATACCATTTTATCACTAACCCCCTATTTTTAATAGCCATTTTAATGATTTAATAATTTATATGGCAAAAATACGTTTGCCGGGTCAGCTAGTAAATAATAAATTTATTTTCAAACAAATAAAAAAAAAACTTATAAATTGCATTGATTGAACTATGAATCGTATATAATATTATGCATGATTTTTTGTTTTGTTTTTTTTGCATGTTTGCATTTTTTATGTGTTTGTATTGTTGTGTTATTTGTGTTGTGTGTGTTGTGTTATTATAACTAGGTTAATGTACATTGAAGTAATTTTTGTTTAAATATGACACTGAAAATATGATATATATATGAAATATATTGTCCACTAGCAAAATTATACAGAACCATATTTTTTTTTTAAATAAGCGGGCAATGCGAACCTTTTTTTGAAGTAGTGAGTCTTTATGGATGTTTTCTCATATCTTTCTTTCAAGTATTGCAAAGCATGAGATACAGATCTTACCTATGAAAATGCTAATGTTTTAAGGCAAAAAAAATGATAATAGGTGTTCCTTTATGTCACCCTTACATCCTAAAAAAATATATGTTGTCCTGTCCTGTATTATTTTTATAAAATTAATGACATGATCTAGAAGGTTGAAAAATTGAAAATTAAGGTTTGATAAGTTAATTTTTTTCATACAGACCTCGAAGAACGAAACATTATCAAGTATTGGAAACGTGGACTCTACTACGAGGGCGAACAATCTGGCGTATCTGAAGACTATCGGGGCAAACGTAGAGTTAAATCTCATAACCGTTGTGGATGCAGTAACAGGGGCTGTTGAAAGTGGCGATGGTTAGTGGTTTGAAATATACCAAATATATAATATTACCAAATAGGTTCGAAACTAATCAATTCTGTTATAATTATATTAATCACTTTTTATATATAGCTCAACTTTAGATT
>MOOZ01001204.1:555176-573652 GCA_002930495.1 Cecropterus lyciades
TTGCATGTTTGCATATTTTTTGTGTCTGTATTGTTGTGTTATTTGCGAAACTATTATAACTAGGCTAATGTGCATTGAAGTATTTTTTGTCTAAATATGACACTGAAAAAATAATTCATATATGAAGTATAATGTCCACTAGCAAAATTATACAGAACCATATTTTTTTTAATAAATAAGAGGGCAATGCGAAATGTTTTTGAAGTAGTGAGTCTTTATGGATGTTTTCTCATATCTTTCTTTCAAGTATTGCAAAGCATGAGCATTTCTTCATAATTGCAACTCTAAGTAATGTCTCTAAGTAATACAAAATATATATCGTCCTGCCCGGTATTATTTTTATAAAATTAATGACATGACCTAAAAGGTTGAAAAATTGAAAATTAAGGTTTGATAAGTTAATTTTTTTCATACAGACGTCGAAGAACGAAACGTTATCGAGTATTGGAAACGTGGACTCTACTACGAGGGCGAACAATTTGGCGTATCTGAAGACTATCGGGGCAAACGTAGAGTTAAACCTCATAACCGTTGTGGATGCAGTTACAAGGGCTGTTGAAAGTGGCGATGGTTAGTGGTTTGAAATATACCAAATATATAATATTACCAAATAGGTTCGAAACTAATCAATTCTGTTATAATTCTATTAATCACTTTTTATATATAGCTCAACTTTAGATTAGGTTGCGTACCAGTGCGTTGCTTGTACTTGTTGCGAGTACTTACGTACTCAGGAGAAGCAACGCACCTCTATTTGAATTTACATGGAACCTCTGTTCTATATAAAGTTGCATAGAAAATGTACAGGGTGGCAGTGAACACTTACCATCAGATTGACTGCATTTTCGTTTGATACTTAAATATTATTAAAAAAAAGACTGATGAATCTCTTTCTCTCACCGTTTAAGGTAGTCACAATTACTTCGTAATACGCATGCAGCTGAAAAAAATAGAAGAACGTGCCGATGGCTAATATATCCAATAATATGTTAATAACGTATATATTGCTAAAAAATCACTTCAGTCTTACACGTTACTCTTACACGTGACTAACAACTACCCAGGTGCATCAGAAGAACAATTAGAGATCGTGAAGACAGTGATGGGACAGTTCAAAGAGTGCGCCGAGGTGTTGGTACGTTGGGTGCGCGTGTCGCACGCGGCGTTGCGGCTCCGCTGCGAGTCGTCGGCGTGGGCGCGCGAAAACGCAACGTTACAGACCAGACGGGACACGTGTTTCTCACAAGCGGTAATATTTGATGTACAGTGATACCTAGAAATACGCTACCCCGACTTACGCGAACCCGGAGTTATGCGATTTTTAATTTTGGTAAATATTTAATCCACGAAAAACTAATTTCTTACAATTAATAAATCTTCTTATTCAAATAATGATATTAGCATGTCAAGGAGGTATTTCGCAGTAATCAAACAAATTTTAAGTTGTCAAACTACTTTGTTAGACTTAATGAAGCCTTTTACATTTTCAAAAATGTAAAAATAACTTCGGTTGGTGATTTTATATTTGTATAATTTAGGATTTTAATAGACATTTATTATCTAATTTGCTATTATATTCTACTGCTTCCGGCCCTATAAAATTTATACATACGAAATTATACCCCAATTTACGCCACTTCGATTTACGCGGTCATCACTCTCACGTCTCACCTATTGCGTAAGTTAGGGGTATCACTGTATGTAAGCTGCAAGGGACACACGTCTCTCTAATCCAAAACTGATTCAAATTAGGACTAATAGCAAATATTCTTCTAATGCTGTGTACATAATTACACATGCATTTTGTGTATTATAGTGGTTCATTAGTTTCAATGTTAAGCCAGCCACGAAGCTCATTCAGATAGAACCTTTGTTCTATATGAAGTACGTTACAGATGTCCACGGGCAGAGGCCACTTACCTTTAAGTGGATGGCATACTTGTTTGTTACTCTATATTATAAAAAAAATGTTAAGTTTAGTTCATATCAGTGCTATACTGCGACTTTGAAACATTGTTCTACACTTGCCTTATTTATATATTCCAGTTGTCGACTGTAACGGCCGGTCTATTGTGCTGGTTTTGCTCAGTACCAGGCGACGTGGTGGTGAAACTCCTAAGTTCGGACCTCGGCCCTTTGTGCGGCTTCGAAGGATTGCTGAGCTTGTATTCATCGGAGAAGGCTATGTGGGGTGACATGGTGGTAGCTGTCGAAGATCTGCAGACTGTTGTGTTCACTTTGACCAAAGTTGGACACAGGTGAATATAGGATGCAACCCTATAAATATCCCACACAGATCCCTCCTATCGTAACTGAGAGATACCTGGACTTCATTGTAACACATTATGTTATCCCCAACAACAGGAATAAGAGAACGCATATATTTTCCTCCTGAGATACATTATTTGCTTTTATTTTTAAGGAAAGAGCATATATGTATTTGTCGTGTATATGTTTTTGATTAGCGAGACTCATTGAATATTTATATAAATATCTTTAATATTTCAGCTATAGGTAGCCAAAAAAGATCACTTGGATTACGCATTGTCATGGTCGTAGCCAGGTACGGGCAGGGGGAGGCAGCTGCTCCCCCCCAGAAGAGCGTTAGGTCACAGATAAAAATGGATCTATTCTTTTTAGAAATTTAAATGATTACGCAAACCGCGCAAATTCCTCCTGAAATAAAAACTATTTCTTGTTTTTCAATTGTAATTTTGCACTACTACTAATGTGAAATACCCCCACTCTTAATCTGTCCCCCCCCCAACATTCTTGACCTGCTCCTCCCTATGGAGAATCCCGGCTATGCCCTTACCCTCTACCACTACCAACATTTGACCTGTAGAGCATAATCTTTCTATTAAAGAGTTCCTCATCTGATTAGACTGATGGTTTCAACAAGCACATTCTTACAGCTCAATTTAATAAATCATCCACATAATTGATATTGCCAAAAACCTAGTTAATATATTATTAGGCCCATAAATTTTGTAAGAGAAAATTACCTTCCTTCTCACTGTATTCCACTGCACCTATCGCGATGAAACATACATTCGACAAATCTGAATCGTAGTTCAAAAGCAACGATTAGCTGTTTTATCGCGATACATGGAGGGAAACCTCTTATAATACGAGTGGAGGATATGAATATATCGATGTAAAATGTGTAAACGCTGTAGATTACGTAACGATAAATGTCCAGGAGAGCTGCAAAACTTCTTCTTTCTTTATTTGAAATGTCTAAGTAGTCCCTCAAAATATTGTTTTAATTTCAAGGCTTTAGCCTTTAGCTTTTAAAATTTTCTATTGATCGTAAGCCATGGGAGTCGAAGGATGAAATGTAGTTTTTTATGATTTCTCATCTGCAAAAAATATGATTTAGGCGCGGGTTTCAGCGTTTCCGCTTTATTTTAAGTTTTTTATCATTGTATGTTAAATCTTTATGTATCAGACGTGTTTACTTTACAGCAGTAATTCCGTGCCGCACGTGAGCGGCTCTAGGGGGGCGCTAACCGTATACATTCCGATATCAGATTCTCTGTACTCCAAATTTGCAAATAAACAGGTATTATATACTTTTTACTACAAAAATTATGATGACATTAGTTTATAAACTAATCTTGAAAAGTGAATTACAATAAAAATAGTAATCAACCCTTGATAGAATTGAAAGTCCTATCTGAGGTTGGTCTCATGTGCGTTGCTACCCTTGAGGTAGTAAGTTGAACACCGCATGGCTCAACACTGCTGTTATAACGCAGAAATAGGTGTGGCGCTGGTGCCCTCGGAGTCAAACCAATAAAGGGTCTATCATCTTAAAATATAAATACTTCACAGAGGCCCTCCAATTTAGTCTTTAGAGGTAGCAACGCCACAGAGGGCTGTACAGGGTTAGATAATTAGTGATTCTATCACAATGATTATATTACTCTTGTATGAAATCTGATTATAGCAGCCTTGAAAGTTTCCTTTGGGTAATATATGTACGAAGTAATATTCTTGTAATTTTTCAGCATTTAAGTTTTACAATAACAGCGGTGTTTTTCAACATCGGAGTGAATGAGAAGGCGACGTTGGCGGAAGCTTTGGGCGAAACAACACCCCAGTATCACTCGAATAGCGATAACTTGGACAGACTCAACAAGTACTATCACAAGTATAACAAAATATTTCCCGCCGATTATATGGCTGCCAGCAGAGGTAAATATTTTTCACTTTGTTATCATTACAAATATTTTTCTTATTTTTAAAATTTTATAAACTTATTTATTAAATTATTGTAAGTGTCACAATGTGTTGGTATATTTCTGAAGTATTATATAAGGTGTGAGTGTGCCATTACATCAAATTATATCTTTATGTAATGTGCGTTATTTTGAAAATAAATATAGTGTATACACCGATTCGTTGTTTGATATCAAATAACTGAATTAAATGCTTACATATAAATATGAGCATTCACTCTGATTAACTTTACTTTTGTATTAGCCTTTTTTTTAATTGTAGGATCTTCAAGAACGAAGCCTTTGGAGGAAGTAATGGAGAATTTGCGTATAGCTGTACACAAGAAAGTGCCAAAAAATATAGAAGTATTACATTTGGCTGCCTTGGCGACGCGTCTTATGAACGGTGAATAACATTTTATGAAAACAAAATTCTCTAATTGTTAATTTGTTACAGATATAGTCATTAATTTTGCCTTTATTGTACAACAATTGTAAAATAAGACATAAAGGAGTTTTCGTCCGCTTATCTTTTTATGTTTTTCTTTTTATACTTTTGTAGCCACATAATACACATGAAAGTTTTTTTATAAACACCGACTAAAAAAAATAAGAATGCAATCCATTATTACCATAGAATTAACTATCAGGTATAGTCACTGTCGCCTGTACTTCTGAAATGAACACTGTATAGGACAATGGTTCTACGTGAAGCCGATCTCAGATGCCACACTGCAGTTGAGAACGTGGGACTAAGGTCGCGTCATATATACGTCAGTCAACATCGACATCCTTCTACTGAAACGAAGCGGATGCGGAGGCGGATGCGGAAGTCAAGAGGTTCACCTCCGCGGATGCGGAGGTTAATGAATTGGAGGCGGAGGTGAACTTTACATAATACAGTTCTTATAAAAATCAAATAATTACTGATAATCAAAATTAAGAAGAGGTAAATTATATTCACGAACTATAGCTTTGCGGATTTGTCGCCTTCCGTGCCGGTTGTCACTAAATAATTCTTCACTTAGTGCTGAACTTAAAGGCGCCGATAAGTAAGTGTGAAATATGGGAGAAAAATCTTTATATTTGATGTTATATGTCTATCACAATAAAGATATTCATCTAGTTGCAACATGTAGCGAAGCGGCCGCGTCTCCTAGCGTCCCTTCTTGCACGTTGTACGTCAAGATCAAAGTAAATAAACTTCCGTTATAACTCCTCAATAATTTTCGGAGGCGGATGCGGAAGCGGGTGTTCGATATTTTGCGGAAGTTCCGCAGTAACGGAGGCGGAGGCGGAGTTCCGTTACAACCCTAGTTCAAAGTAATATAATATTGAATATTGGAATATATACAAGCTAAAATATATCGCAGGTATAAGATTCACGTCGTGCAAAAGCGCCAAAGACAGAACGGGCATGTCTGTAACATTGGAACAGTGTGCTGTTCTGGGGTCCGAGTACCACCTCGCTGAACATGAGATGCGTAAAGCGCTGGCTATTATGAGGAGGTTTGTTATATTGTTATTGTTTTGGAATTAGGCCATCAAGTATGTATCAGTACGTTATATGCCTCTAAGGTAATTTCTGTGAAATGTTCCATTGACCACGTCACGAATAAAAGTGTCCTCAGTAATAATTAAACTAGGAAAGGATTGTGAAAATATTGCATGTACCACGTCAAGAATAAATCCTTATTTATAATCAAACGAAATAATTAATACCTTCAATTATTCCAAAACAGTACAAGTTAGTCTCAACGCTTTCCAACGAGTATTTTTTTTTGCTATGGGTACTGACCAATTTTTGGTATGGGTACTGACCAATTTTTGCTATTAGTATAATACTACCCGTATACCCGTACCCATAGCAAAAATTGGTCAGTACCCATAGCAAAAAAAATTGTTTGATAGAAGCAGCAATCATGTTTGAAGATCGGCTAATGTTAAGTTCTCACTATCGTTCATGGATATTCGCAATTTATTTAAAGTAGATTCGTTGCCGTCCTTAGTCGTGTTAAGGAAATTATATGAATTCTTGGAAACTTTAATTAATTAACGAACCTTTTGTGGTTCCACTCCGGAGGTACCACCGCTACACCCATTTCATTTTTTAACAGGGTGTGGTGAGGGAGACATACTTATACGAGGCGTTCCAACTCAGTCCATAGGGGTGGCAAAGTGCCGGTGGCTAACTTTAAACACTATTTACTTAGGGTTAATTACAGATGTCCATGGGCATCAATGGCAACTTACCATCAGGTGGACTGTACGATAGTTTCCATATTATAAAATAAAAAGCAATTGCATTTACACGTTCTGTATTTAATGTTATTAATTTCTTTCGCAGTGAGGGCTGTCGTCGCGAGAACACTTATAAAAACATCGGTGTACGTAAGTACGCGTTCACCAAGAAACAGGTTATGGCCTTGCCCGAAGAGTACCGGCCCCCGGCGGGCACGTATGGCTCTTCTCAGACATAAATGATAAAAAAAATAAACGTCATATTGTTTAAAAAGCTCGGGCTATTGTATGACAGTATTTTAAGGCTCTCTCAATCAAAGCGAATGGGAGCCGTGACGATTTTATTTCGTATTGTACACTTTTGCTTTAATCTTTACGCATAGCAATAAATTCGGAAGTCAGTTGAAATGTAAGGCGTATTTTGCCATAGAAACCACATACAACATAATTTGACAACTCGGCTTCTTATTCGCTGTCTATTTGACAGTGTCCTTATGTATGATCGTCTTTTGCCAAGTGAGCTTCTTCTTTTTAAAAGTTTATTAATTTTTTACATTATCATATTGAATTTGTTCATGAATTAAAACTTCCTTTTTATATAATATGGAGAGTAAATGGATGTTATATTACATATAATAATTTTGTGTTCGGGGAAATACAAATTGTCGAAACTTATTAAAAATGGTTGATCAATGATGTGATGATTTTCTGACTTATGTACTTAGAAATTAGTAGTATTGTACATTGCTTCAGATCTTTATAAAATAAGCATTGTTTATGCATATAATGGTATTATATGGCAATGGTTTTCACCGCTGGATTCGGTGTTATACATAATTTATAAAACGATTTTGTATCCACTCATACTTATCAAATTAATTATAGTGGATTTTTCAGTATGTAGTCGTTATCGAATACTTAAAATGACTTAATATATTTGCACGTGTCGTAGTTGTAAACTTAAGACAAAAACATATTAATAACACTTTAATAGTGATGCAAATAATTCGTTCGAGTGAAAAATCGAGTTGAGTGTTATAAGTATGTTATCTGCTTTATATTTATTCTGAATCGATATTCAAATCGATTCATGACGTATTATTATATTGTATACAAATGAAACGTAGACCAAAATCTTCCAAGGTAGTTGCCAACAACTTAGTACTTAACAGATATATATAAAAAAACATATTTTCGATTTATTTAATGTTATTTTTTAATCGTACGCGAAAAGCGTAGTTGATAACGCGAGGGTAAGACCAGTGTCTCACGAACGGGCAATATATAAATCTTATTTTATATACAATACTTAGAAATTAGGACATGTTTTGTGTTGAAAAAAAACTAACTATAGAAAAATATTATTTTCCAAAAATTAAAGTACGTGGTTTCAGGAGCGAGTTCATTCAATACTAGTTTAATAAAAAAATAAAATGGTATGTTATGGTAAGCTATTCTAGGTAAGTCATTTTTGGGAATTTTATTGGAGAGACAAAAACCGATTAATTTTACATAGACGCAACTAAAAATCCATTTTGTACTTTTAATTTTCCATGACTTAAAGATATTTTTGTGTCGTACCTTGATTATGTTTGGACAAAACGACGCGTATTTCGATTCCAATGACGATAATTTTCAAAATATCATTACCGCCAAAAAATGACTTACGCGGTGCTAGAACTTAAAAGACGATAAGTACAGTATGAAACTTTAGAAAAACCTTTTTATAGCTCCACCATCTTAACGGTGACACAAGGAATACAAATGAAAAGAAGTAATGCAATATGAATAATAACCCCGAAAGCACCAAAGGAATGTCACCTAGGGTTTTAACTTGAAATTTCAATTATTGTCTATTTAGTACAAAAACACTATTTGCCTTCTTCATCGATGTGAATGAAAATTAATTTATGACACAAATTTTGTAAATTAAATTTTTTGTTGATTTTTTTATATTTAATACTTTACGACACAGTTTCATTGTTGTTGAAAAAATAAACAATTCTAATTAATATGAGAACAAGTACACAACCAATAAATATGTAAAATTCACTATAATTATTTAAATCCAAAATCCAGTTCGTATAGCCAAAACTATGAGGGGAAAAAAACATTTTGTATACTCTATAGTATGTGACACAAGTATTACCGATCTCGCTCATGAAACACGTACGTAATACGTGTACGTGTAGATAAACGTACACTATGGTACTATTACTTGGCACGCTACGAGGGGTAATAAAACGAGAAAATAGCACGCCGCCAGTTTATTTTCATTGGATTGAAGTAGAAAACAAGCAGACCACCTGATGTTAAGTGGTCACTACCATCCATGGACGTCTCTAGCCGATACCATATAGAATAGTATTTAGATCTTACGGCGATCAAAGATGCGTTCATATTCCAGTGGTTTGAGACGGTCTTCTTTTTTACTTTCTTATATATAAATCAATATTTATGAAACACATTTATTACTGATGGTATAATTTTTACTTCTGTTTCATATTATCAGCAACTTTTAGCTGTCAAATGGCTACAGCCATCATATTCAGACTATATAATCTATATGTAATTAGTTAACTATCTGTTTATTTTATATATCAAATCTTTGTTTCAACGTTATGTAGGAATCAATAAGCGTACGTGTTGTTCTAAGTTTTAGTGCCCCATGACTAGCACCCTGGTACTAGTGTAGCTTCTAGTGCTTGTTTCAGTGAAATTACATAAGCTTCGATCGTAATAAGCTAATATTGCATTGGGTTCAGTAAACGCTAGTAAGAAGCAATATTATAGAGAAGCAATATTATACATTGTATAACGCCTTAAATTGTACAAACAACATGAACAGAGTAAAATGTAATTTTATAAATTACTAATAATGGTTTTAGTAGGCAATTGGTTAACTTAAGTAGCATAAAATAATCTATATAATGGTATTAGTCACATCAGTACTTAAAGTTTACTAGAAGACTGGATATACTGGACTATAAAATGTCACAAGACTTAAGTCGTCATTTTCATCTCAGTATCTACCACGCCTTACACGTTACTAGCGAAATGATGCAAAGCAATATCAAAGCAATATCTACTTAACAGGCACTACCCAGAATTTTTCCATATTATGGTATTAACTGATGTTAAAGAATTTATAAGGTTAAAACACATTACAGCCTGTGAAAGACCATTGTAGGACCTATGCCTTCATTGATTTGTCCTTTTGGTTAAATGATGATTGATGGTTATGTGTCGTATGCATAGAGCTAATTTTCCGCTGTCTTCAAATCACTAGTCATTATGAGAAGAGGGGAAGAGAGGGGAAAGTATGTTTAGTTTTCCGAAATTTACTATGTTTACATATACATCACAAAAATGTGACACTCATCACATATTTACATCACTAACGTATTCGTACTTTTATTTAATTAATTTGTGCCTTAATGAAAGTAACAGTTCGCGTTTCTATTCTATACCACTGCTGTTATATAAGACGATATATATAATCGATCGATGTATATTTATGAGAGTGGGTTATTTGTAGTCCTACTTGATTAAAATTTATATGACACTGACTGGATGACTGCATAGAAAATAGACTTTTCTGACAGGTAATAGATCAGTGGGGCGTTGTCGCGATGGTTACGTTGTACTAAATTTTCAGCCTTGCCCATCAAGTCCCTTTATTGAACTCAAACTTTTTTAGAATTGTTGCGATTTGGAACTCCATAAACCAAAATGCGTTACGAAAGCAGGTGTTGGCGCTACAACTAGATGGCGCTGTACCCCTCTCTGAAGAATGCTAACGATTTTACTTAATAGCTTGTATAAGATCTCGACTTTAGTATAACCGGAATAATAATTATTATTATGATTAAAATTCCGCATGATGATAATATGTCATTGTAATGTAGGTCCTTAATACTTGACACTCATATGGAAGGATGTACAGAAATACTGCTTAAAATTTATTCCAGGTGTGTTACCATCGCAAAGTGAAATGTAACGGGCCATATAAGTATGTGTCTTACTTCCCCATATCATATCATTCAATCAAAATAGACCATACAAAGCAAAATGACTTCGTACTCAGATCATTAAGAGTTCTAAAACCAACGAAATGTTTCATAGAAAGGTAATGCCGCTGAGAGGAAAAATGATGACAATAATTGCTGCATGCAGTTTACTGGTATAGTAACATAAGCTCTGTTTTCAAACGTCGTAATACAGAAGAATATTATTTAGTGGGTGCATAGTTCATTCGGATTAAATATTGTTTACACAAGTCTTGAAACATTATTTTATTCCTCAGATGAAATTAATGCGTCACATGCTCATGAATGTCTGGTTTTTATGTAAAAAAAGAAACATGCGTACTGCGTTTGACGTATCTTTATTTTTACTGGGTACATATTAATGGATGTATGTTATATGTCTGTATCTATCTATTTATTATCTTGGAGAACGTTATAATCGGATCTGAATTTTTATATAATAAACAAACGATCATTTGCACGAGGGTTTGTGCTTACATTGACTTTATGTTTTATAAGTTTGCCTGTTATTTTAGAGTATGAAGCAAAATTTCCGCATAGACTTTTACGATTTGTAAGTAATTTAAATGTTTCTGATTCCATAACTTCATAACTGATTATTACAAGGAATAAGTGTTATTTAATCCCCATGAGGTATAAGTTGGAATGTATTTTTAATTTTGCATAAAGTCACTGTATACAAAGGCTATTAATATATAAAATCTGATATATTGGATACGCAATAATCGCAAAATCGGCGGGAATAGTCTAAACATAAGGTTTTTTACATTAGACTAAGCTTAGTCATAAGTGTACTTAGTATTATATTTATAACAATAATATTCCATATTACCTGTTCAGTACAGATACAAAAACGGTTCTTCCAAACTAGCAGTGCCAAATAATAACACCAATCTACATTTAAATACAAAGTTATATTCCTCCTTAATACAAAGGTTTTGTTTATAAACGCTTAATAACAGTGTCTTAGCTATTAAATAGTTACTCATGTATATGAAATGTAATAAAAATACTGAGATTGGAGATGATTCTCCTTCAATTATGAGATTTCGAATGCAATAAAAAATACCGTGCCTTAAAATAAAATTAATCTAAATATCACGCATATCGAAGTCATAGTTTTCTCTCGGAATTCGATATTCGGGATATTCGAGTTTAAAGCGGCAAAAATTTAGAAATTTTTTATATATGTTTTTTAATATTATTTATTGTACTGTTATTTTTCACAATACTTAGAATGTTAAATTAAGGAGACAGATATATAATAGCGAATATGCTATTATTAAACGTTTATGAATAAAGAGTTAAATATATAGTTGCATAATATTTTATAATAAGTAACTACTTAAGTTGAATCACCGTGTTGTAAGGTGTAATGATATATTGCTTAGCTGATTTGACATATCAATGTGTATTAGCATAATTTGACATTGATTAGCTTCGATATATTGCACCGATTAGCAATTAATTAAATATTTTATAGGAGCTAGTTACGTGCTCAGCTAGCTGTTCGTTTTACCGCTGTAATTGATTTGCCTAATGTCAAATGACTTATGCAATATAAAAGTATTATTCACATATTCTTGGCTTAGTTTTGACGAAATATATCTAATAATTTATTTATATTTATGTATGTACCGCATAGGCTTTTTTTGAATTACTTACAATTATTTACAATGTATTTTATTACGAAATTAATTATTTAACAATCACAATCAATCTATTTGTAGTATTTTGATTGCATTCCGTCACTTGTTTATCGTTATTGATTGTTGGAACGTAATTATGCGCACGGGCATCATATTTCCAACAACCGACTTAATACTTACAATGTCTGATTCCAAAACCAAAATTGTTTTTTTAAACTGGTATATTTTATTTTTTGGATAATGTTATAGATTTGTATTACGATATAATTAAGTCTAGTATGTCTAAAAGTAGTACCAAAACCTATAACAACGACATTAACAATTATTTATTACTTAATCAATTAAAACTCACATTATGATGTTACTTATAATAATATTATATTGGTAGTGCGCTAGCGTAGTTATATAGTATTAGTAAGTATTTATTTACAATTTCTAAATATTAGAGTTTGAATTTATGACATGATCTGTAATGGTGCACGGAACGTAATAATATGGTCACGTGGTTTTTATTAATCTGTCGATTTTTCTAGTGTTAAAGTTCTTATTGTAATTTATAAATTTGAAATAACCTCGAACTCGTTTATTCTGAGATTATATTCGTATGAATTTTTTGACTATTTCTGTGTAATGTATTTGTTTATTTCCTCAATAAATAATAGTTTGCAAAATAAGGCAAGTACCCATAGAAAAATGTCCTGTAGTCTATTATGTTCTTGTCTAAATATGTACAGTTTACTCTAAGCTTATGACCGCTCTGAATATGCAAGTATGAAATTTGCATTATGTAAGGTTAATTAAATAACAATATGACCCCACATAACACATTTTTTACTATCTTTACTTGATTTTTAATATATATACTTGATTAGTTTAGATTATATAGTTTTTTCTAACTTTATTATTTATTACGTTCCATTTTTGGATTGGCACTGATTCTGTTCTGTTATAAAATAAGGAATTGGCTTGAAAATGTTTCACTGAAAAATATTTTGAAATAAAAGTTTATGGTTTTAGGTTGTTAAAAACGATGGGTATTTTTAATACATTGAATTTAAAAATTATAATAAGAATAAAAATAGTATTCAACGCGCAAACCATACGAATTGGAGGGGCAACGAAATGCATAATGAACAATTTTAAATATTTATCTCGAAAAATCAAGAATATATGTAGGATCTTGGAAGACCGATATATATGCGATATATGTATCCTTGCGAAATATAACCCAATATAAAACAATGACATTTAAATGAATTTGCCTAATCTGTCTAATGAATATAGTTAAAATAATAGAAACTAAAAGACCATTAACCACCGTAGAGTAAGTGCACCAAGTAACCGTAAAGTTGATGAATTTAGAATTGTGTCGTTATTCATACAAATCAGCGATATGCAATTATTTTGTTAGTACACAGTGTGGAATGAGCCATATTCAAGCGGTCATAATGGAGTAACCTATACTTGGTATTGGTTTATATATTCAAAGTGGTTTGTTTATGTTCAAGTTGAAGTTTACGGGCAAATGGGTCATGTTTTCAATTGAACCTATTAAAATTCCAACAAAAAATCATAATGCATTCAATATTTTTTGTTATAATAATAAGAACTGTTTTCATACGAGTAGGTGTAGGAGTAAATGATAACTTGTTTTAGTAAAGATTGTAATTGTAATGGCGGAGTTTACATTTGCATGTGTAAGAGGAAAAAATGTCACTTTAGTTTACATTATTTATTGTTATACATATATGTCTATTATGGTATACCAAAATAACTTTATTGGTTCTTTCGAGGATTTAGCTCGTTACGGTAAAAAAATACGATAAAAAAATTGAAGGTGGAAATAAAGAATATGCATGTGATTCAAATATTAGATAAATATATTTGTTTACTATCTTTATTGCTATGAAATAACAGTTTTTTCGATTCTTAAATGAATATTTTCAAAGTAAATATTAACGATACGAGAAATGTCTGGTCTGAAGGGTGTGGTAAGGGAGACATACTTTTCCGAGGCATTCCATCTTCCTCAGGGGTAGCAACGCATCTGTGGCTAACCTTAGGTGAGACTTTGATCTTACCTAGGGTCGATTACAGATGTCCATGGGCGGCAGTAGCCACTTACCATCAGGTGGACTGCATGTTCGTTTGCTACTTCCATACTATAAAAAAAAATGACCAAAATATGAAATTGCAACTTTTGTCTATTCACAGGAAAGACATCACTTTTCGTTTCTTTACCTTACATAATGCAGTTAACAACGATCAATGTCACTGTTGTTACTGCGAAGGGTGCCTTGCCTACATTCAAATTAGCCTCAAAATATTGCAGTTTAACTTAAAGTAAATTATGAGGTTTTTGCAAATACAAAAAAAAAGAAACAATAAATAATATTTAAAAAACTCATGCATATTCCATATTTCGAGATCATGTTTTTCAAAATGTACCTTCATACTTTGCGATTCATGATTAGAAACGCAGTTTACTACGATACAGAACTAACTAGCTAATGGGTTATAATTTAATACAACTACATCAGACCATATTCCCGTTCCCTAAACAAACAAAATGACACCCAAAAGCCTTATAAATGTTCATTATTATTATAATTAAGGGTAAATGTAATAGTTGGTAAGATTTTTTTGTCTTTTGGTAGAATTCGTAGACATTTTCAGATCATTTAAGCCATAAAGATGTGTGCTATATTTGTTTGTAACATTAAGTTATATTTTACGTTTTGGTAAAATTTACTTTTTATTGTACCTACCTTGTCATGTACGGTAAGCGGCCAAAGTATTCCTACTTACGTATTTGTCTGTACTTGTAAGTTATAATCATACGACATGATATTTATTATTATGATATTATATTTAACCTTTCCTCCGAAGAGTGAGATACGAATGAAACGCAATTTACATTGCGTTTATGCGCTTATAGCCAAGTTTCGTTAACCAGTGCTTAATAGAAACGTTGTGAAGTGAATATTTATTTTCTTAATTGAGATTGAGGATATGAATGTATTTTCTTAATAACCGAAGTTCACGTTACGTATTGTATGAGGTTTTACCAGGTCTAAAAATATTTAACGTTTTGTTGTATACTGTGGTTGTGACGTCACTTGTTATTACAATAAAGCTTTATGTTCTTGTGCCATAGTCTCCTTATTTTGAATGTATATATATGATTTGCTCTATACATTTTATTAATAGGTGTCTACTACTCCTAACTACCTACTCGTGTATATTTTGATACTATGATTCCGAAAATATACTAAATATTTAAAGATATACATATTTATTCAGAATGTACCTAATTGGTACAAAATCGGTTTTGTGCTGGTATAACTTTTTCTGTCAATCCTTACGTTTAACAGAAATCACCGAGAATTACATGAACAATATGGGGATTAGTATTTTATATGCCTTTATATAAGCATTAAAAATATCTCCTGGTGTAAAAAAATAGCAAATGTTTCGTCAGAAGAAGACTGTCTCATATAAGATATTGTAAAAGAGACATCTTCATATTCTAAAATTCTAAAATTTATAAGGTTTTATGTGTATAGAAATTAATGTTCGAGGATCTCATTGGTTTTAATTTTTCTACCATCGTTTACGGAAAATTATTCTATTGCGTATAGGCATTGATGATAACTTTAAATATAATAATAATTATGAATTATTTTGCACTGGTTGAGTGAACTTGGCCTGAAGTTATTTATTTACCATTGTAACTATAACTGTGTACTTCCAAATAGTTTTATTTTAGTTGTAGGTACTGATGGACATAATTTAAACTGCTTTAAGTACATATATATTATTTTTTCGCGACATTCTATATATATTTTAAACAAATACTTATTAACGTCATTTTGTTCTTTCTATTCTTCCAAGTAAACGCTTTCATTTTTTACTCATGTCATGGGGGTGCTTAAAAAATAACAGGTCTTAGGGCACTTGCCATATTCTATTTAGAATTACGTCGCTAATTATATGATTTTTTTAGCTCAATAGTTTCGGGTTAACTAATTTAAATTTTCGCCTGCAAAATTTGACCTTTACGTACTTACGAGTAAGGCGAGTTGAATAAAATCTACTTAAAAAATAACTTATTTTAAATCTTTTTTCTTTCACCGACAGTAAAGCGTATTGCTGGGAAGACACTATTTTGATGCAGTTAACTATTTAGTTAGTTTGATAATTATGTCCGTCAGAGTAGACGCATTTTATGGTTTGTCTACAGAGAATATAATTTATGAGCTGCTTACCTTTCTTTTTGAGATTAGGCTGTGAGTAATTTGTGTGTGAGGCAAATTATTGTTAATATTAAATTAAATTAAATTATTATGTTGCTTTTATTATAATTGTTTTATTTTTTATACCTTTAAAATTAATTATATCGAAAGGGCAAAAAATTACAGAATTTTTTTTTAATAATCTTCGTGTATGAAATATTTACCAACGGCCACTTCTTATTGAAACGAAGTGCCTATTATTTAAAATGTTGATACGGCTTTGACTAGGCGCCATCAAACCTAACTTTATTAATTCGAGGCCATGTTTTTTCCCAACGGCCACATATACATACGTCACCAAAATAATTTTGTTTGTCAAATTTACCTAGTACATCTTGTCAGACCAATGACCTTTTGTCACATTAGTTTACAATTAAATTTAATAAAAATAGTATAGTGTCAGAGGAATTTCAATTAATAAATCACGAATAATTATACTAAATCGATACACTGAAAATAACTAGTGTCCTACGGTTCATAAAATGTTACCTGTGGATAAGTGGACCCGTCTAGTAAAAATAATCGCTCAGCATGGTGGACTACGTAAGGCTATAGCCAAACTATGGCGTAATGATACTTTAAAGGTTTGTTTAGAATTTTCTTGTTAAAACCATTAACGTCCCAAGGCAAGTTTTAGGATGGGGCGAGATTCAATTATATCCCCTAGCTTATCTATACATATAAAATTGAAGTGTCTGTTTGTAATATAAAAATAACAGCTTGTCACTAAATGCATATGGAAGTATATACGATACTTATAACAAAACATCTAAAATTTTTGTCTGTCTTTCTGTTTGTCCCGGGTAATATCTGAAACCGCTGAAATCTCTGAAAATTTTGACGGAACTTTCACTGTTGGATAGCTAACGTCATAAGGCGTAACTTAGGCTACTTCTATTTAAAAAAAAACGCGCACGCAGCACCGTCATATATGTAACTGTGTCAAGTTACATTTTTTAAATGCGGGTATAACCGCGTGGCTCAGCTTGTACCTATATTATAATTATACAAGCTATAGTTCCATTTTTGCGTACTTACACGTACAAGCATGGAAATGAGAGGATCCCGATAATTTATGTTTAATTTGTCGATTTTATTGACCGCTGAGATGCCATCTCCGACTTAGGACAGAAAGTGGCCGCTCCGTTCGCCCCATGGTAGGGCGCCCTGGTCATTGGGCTATGCTGGCCAGTGTAGATGCTGAAAAAACTAGGTATTTTTAGGCAGAAGTTTATTGTATGTAACGTTAACTATGAACCATTTTTTTTTTGCAAACAAATATATTTAAAGATAGCGGCTGTGCAGCGGTTCTCAAATGGCCTTTTTCTTTTCTAAGGGTTTCTAAGGCCGCACGGATTATTCGAATAGTTTTCAGTCAGTAAACATGAAATTTTGGATAAATACTTAAAAATGCATTATCTACAGAAGTACGAAGGATTTTTTTGATATATAGTTTTTTGGTCAAATGGCGCACGTCCAAAGTCAAACTTACAGAAAACGACGAAAAATCTTCAGTAAATTGTATAAAAAAATCTACTACTACTACGCTTTATTAAAAAATCTACGTACTTTCTCTAGACAGTACATTTTTAAACGTCTATTCCAAATTTCAAGTGTATTGATTAAAACCTTTTCGAGTAAGTAGGTAGGCTGTAACGTATTGCACTTATGCTTCATACCGTTTCAAACAAAGTAATTTGTTTCATAGGAGGGAAAATTGATGGGATACGATAGTTTCGGAAACATGTACTACGAAAATCAAAACTACATGCTAGGAAGAAGCCGTTGGGTAGAGTATAACCCCAAAGTAAACTGGGGCTATGATGCCAGCCAGGTCTGTATGAATAAAATTATTATTTATTTTGTATTAATTAGACAACATAAGTAGTAAATATAAAGAAAAATATAATAATAAATATAAAAAAAAAAAAACAAAGAAAAAATATTAATTTAAACTATGTTAGAACCATGAGTAGCAGTAACTATTGTACTTAGATCACGTGGAAATTGGAAACGGTG
>MOOZ01001204.1:591448-602248 GCA_002930495.1 Cecropterus lyciades
ATAAATATAATATTTATTCTTATCCAAATAAATACATAAATTAGTTTTCTTTGTAGTAACTAATACGCGGGTGAAACCGTGGGGCGCAGCTAGTAGTAAATATAGATTTAAACCGTATTGATGGTCAATGAAGTGATGTTTTTTCTACGGTTCTAATTCAGGGTTACGTTTCTGTTTTAGTTAATCGGATTAGATAAAGGACTGCGACCTAGTTGATTCTCAGGTCAATGCAGCGGGCATAGATCTTCAGGCTAAGGTCTTACGGTAAATAAAGCTATGCTTATCTCCATTCTTATACTACGGATTGGAAGTATGCTAATAAAGTTAATTACAGGCTAGTTATTACTACCTATTTTTATACTCTTAATATAAGTTATTACTAACAAATCAGAATTAAGATTATTTGTGATATAAGCGCTTAATTCCTTTTATGGCATGAAGTAAATTAGTAAAGAATAAAGAAATGAATGATGTTAAATTTTAGAATTTGTATACTGAGTAACGGCGTGTTTGTAAGTCCCACGTTAATATCATTTATAAAAATGTAAAACTTGGTTGTTAGATGTAGCCATTCTTTAAAAAAAAAGTTTTGATGTAACCACTACGTTGATCGCATTAGACGAATAACTTAGCGGCAAACGCTGTTGCCTTAGTCTTAGAACAACTTAAACAGCCCGTTAAGTAACACTGTTTTGAAGTAGAGTCAATTGTACGAAGCGATTCAATTTAATCCTCCAGGTTAGCGCGGTAAACGTGGCTGACTGATAAGAGTACTTCTAATTGGGGTTGGTAAGAGATATATAATCACACTCGTTTACTACTTCTGTTAAATAAAAAAATAGTTGTTTCCTACAACATTTACAGGAAAGGGAGTTGTGCTATTCAGTGTGTACACCACTTATAAGAAATAAGTAAATGGTTATTTACTTATTTCTTAGTCTTAGTATTTCTAGTCACTAAAACAATAGGGATAGATATATATTGATTACTTGCTGAATTGGTGTTCTTAATATGCGACTAAGTGTTGTCTAATTCACTATTCAGTGCAGTTAAATTTTCAATCGACTATAAATATGCGCTGAAATATTCAATGTCTTTGAAGTGTTACGTTAAAATTGGAATCTCTATTGACTTAAACGTTTTCATATTTTACAATTTCCTTCTGTAGTCGGGAGAAAATAAACGCTTTCCAGGAAAACAATCTTATTTACATTCAGTAAACGTTAAGGCACCTACACATTTCGAGTCGTAATCTATTTATTAGGTTATATTGATAATTTCGTATTAATAAAATCTGGTTTGGTAGTGTGTAAAATGTGTGAATATATTCTTCATGGCACAATCCTTTTACAATGCTTAGTATCTACAAATATTACAAAATCTTCTGCTCTTTTTGAATTGTATTTTATTATGTTACAAATATGAAATTGGCACAATAGCGATAAATCTTTTTCGAATTAGGTATCAACTTAATAAATTCTCTAAAACACATATACGTTTACATCGATAACGTCGCTTAACGATCTTTAAAATAGTAATAGTTAAAAAAAATAGTATAAATACTCAAGTTATTTTTTAATGTTAATATTGCTTTTTTTCCTTTCTTATTAAGGCCTTTCAATTTCCTTAAAGGCGTTTCAGTACAGGAGATCTACAATTATTTAACCATTTATTTATTTATGGGTCTTTACCCATTCGTAAAAAAAACATTGTAATATTCCGATTCTGGTATCCTATAGTCTTTCTTAGATACTGAGTACCTATATGAAAGGAATTTAGTGTAGCAGTTTGTCTTGATATTTAATAAATAATATTGATATTTTATTTGTTGTTTTTTGAATTTTGTCGTATTTTTAATATTTTTTTCCGTATAAGTACGATAAAAGCTATTAACGTCGAAGACGGCAGATGTGGCGTTGCTCTAACGACCGCTTGCTTACAGATTCATCTAATAGTTTATATTGCTACGAGAAATTAAATACACTTTAGCGGAAATGTTCAAGTAATATTTCCGCGAATAAATTCAAACAGGTTTTATTTCATTGGGAGAAACAAGGGCGAATATCAATTAATTGGCAACGATTTTATGTAACTTATCGGGAAGAATACGAGTAATTTAACAGTTATTCTTCGTTAATTTGAACCTTTTTGTATTTCTATAATTTCGATATAACTGTTTTTGCCCGGCTGTGTCAGAAGGAGGATAATGGTTTTCGAGTGTATATATATATAAATATATATATTACATACATAAATTCATACATACGCTGTATGCATGTTTGTCTGTTTGTCCATTTCTATGGCATGCGCTACAGGCCAAACGGCTTGACGGATTGCGACGTATGACATATCATTAGAATCGCCTCAGTTTGCAGTGATATATGCTATATATTGAAAAGGGCACTTATAAATAGTGGAAAAATAGGGGGAAGGGTCGATATTTTTTATTATCACGACAGCAAATAGGCCATTCTAATTTAACTATTTTGACAAAAACTCATATAAAGCGTTTAATTAAACATATCATTATTATCATTATCATTAACAAAAAATCGTTTTAAGCTGTTGGCATTTCGTTTTAATATTTTTAACGATGTTACTCATTTAAGCTTTTATTTGAGTATCGGAAACAGTAAATGAGAATACTGTCTACTAGGTAATAATTGGTCACTTGGACGTAAATATAACGTTCCTAAACATGTTATTGTTTTCTGAACTAAGGTGGATCGTCGCATACTATTTTTGTATTACCTGTACCTTACCAAACCCTTTAAAACGAAACATGGCACTACTGTTATGAGACGGAGGCGGCGGTGTCGCCGTAATTAAACTTAAAGGATATTTAACAACTTCAACACTTTAACAGAATACAACCATAACTCCAAATTTCTTTATTTATTTATTTTGCCTATTTAACCGAGGCATATGATGGCTTTTTGACAAAATACCAAGTCTTAAATCTAATGACAGTAACGGTAACATTCACTTTGATAAAAATGACAGTACTTAGCTAATACTTAAATGTACACTATAAATTACTTTGGCCTCACAGTGCTTATTACTAATTGAGCTATATTCTATAATTTAGGGCTCTACGAGAGTGTAGATGACTGGATAGTGTAAATAAAAACGGCGTAAAATACCGACGCAAGTAAAAAGCTACAGTTGTACAAATGATTTTAATTAAAATTAATGGACCTAAATGAAAATTCGAGTTGGTTGTTTAATATTTGGGTACCACATATGTACGGTAATAAATTCAGTGGTCGTAAGTCAAATAAATTTTGAGTGTTACAATCGCGCTGCACCGAACCGAGCCGCGCGCAGCGGACCACGGCGACTGTTGAAATCTCCTACTAATATTTATTTAACATTTATTGAATAACTCTTTCCCTTGGACTGTGGTATTTTCGTTACACTGAAATTCGCAAACAATTTTCGTATTTCTATTATGCCAGAAATATTTAGTATACTTATCACTAATGTGTAAATTTAAGATTTAAAATATGAAGTTAAAATATTCTATTACCTTTAAACGTGTAATAAGATAAGCATTAAATGTAAATATGATGTTGATACTATAGAATAAAATTATTATATTACATCAAGTGCCTTGAACTTAAATAAGGTACGCGTGGAAAGTATTAAAGGTGGAATAGATAATGTTTTGTAGTATAATTGCGGCGGCAAGCTCGCTATTTCATCATACAAGTATATATTTGGTTTGTAGCGAAAAAATACATTGTAGGTACAAATAAAACGGGTGGCCCGGTTGATGGCAGTGATGCATAAAACGACGTTTCAATATGCTGAAAGTACCCGGCTAGGAATCAATCAATAGCCATTAGTATTGTCGACGATCGATCGAGCGATCCAGTTTTGATTATTGCATTTGATTCAGCTGTAGACGACTATTGTATTGCAAACCGATTTGTCAAGTGTTCGGAGCATAATAGTGATTCCGCCCGTTCGGCAATCTGCTTTTAAGGTTACCACGTTTGGTTTAATTACGTTTTATTCCGAATTACAGTAAATTATGAAACAATGAGCCTACCTATCTTAGCCTTTGGTTTCTTTTTACCATGGACTGTAGGCCTATGGTGAAGATATATTTGTGTCATCCTTGCTCTATATAAGACACAGTAAAAGCATAGTTTAGAAGCATGTGCTGCGTTACGTAACTTATTTAACAGCTACTCGCCGGTATCTTATTTACATTAAGATAGTCTCCCTAATTTTGTATTTGATGTCGTCATAATAAAAAGCCAATATTGTTAGGTTTTCTGTCCTCCATTTTCCCGTGTAAATAGATGGTAGTTACAGTGAATATTTACTATTTTTTTAATGTAAAAATGACAGCTTTTGACACAAAAAGACACAAATACGCATATTTTTCTTCAAATTAAATATCTTGAACTGCAATACTTACTTAAATTTGAAATAAAATTTACTCAAATGCTGCCAATTTGGCGCGCTTCGTTATGACAACAACGTTTAAAACATTTAATTTTTGTTGGACTCTGCATCGATACTATCCTGAGGTGAAGAGTCTAACAGTGAAATTTCGCCTGCGTCCACACCATACCGTTGCGTATTATTTGATTTCATTATCGTATGATAATTGTATGATAATAAAAAAATGTAATTTTGTAGCAATAATGATACCTACTAAATAAAATTATATTATAACAAGGACTTTGTTTACAGCAACAGAGTGAGCGGTACCTATCGTCAGCGTACGAAGCAGGGGGCGAGCTGTCGCCAGTAGCACCCGCCACCTCTCCCGGTTCGCCCCGCGACTGCACCTCGTGTCGGAAGAGGGAGCCTCCGGATGAGCCACCCCCGCCGCCCCCGGAAGACGCATGCGCTGGCTGTGGGGCTCGCATCACAGACAGATACTACCTGTTAGCGCTGGAGCGCCGCTGGCACACCCCTTGCCTCAGATGCTGCGAGTGTAAGATGCCCCTCGACTCTGAAAGACGGTGTTACGCGCGCGACAGTAACATCTTTTGCAAGAATGATTATTTCAGGTAAGCGGTAACACATTTAAGTTCTAAAGCATTTATTGTTTCATTATATGTTTGTGTTATATAATGCTTTTATTGCATACATTGCTCTACACCAAGATGTATGAAACATCAAGAATCATTGAGGATATGTATACACAAAGTTAAGTGCTCTAAACATTAATACTCTGACTCAAAATACCAATCTTTTGTTCATTGTTTGGACGAATACTTGGCCGGGAATCGAACAAGGGACTTTTTGCATGTCTGAATTATATGGTGACTGCGGGGTGTCAAGTAGTAATCCTTTCTTATTTTATTATACTTAGTACTAAGTTAGTCGGTATGTTACGTATACCTATATGTTAAACTGACCCAATATTAATCTTATAAGTATTATCTACGTTGTAAAATATTAACGTGAAATGACAACGATAGAATATAATAAAATGTACGTTTCATTCTTTTTATTTTCAAGTGAGGTTGTTTAAATAATGGTTAAAAACTTTAAGTACAACAAACAACATAATTGATTATGAAAACATGTAAATCAACAGGAAAGATACATCAAAACGTAATTATGCTGATTAATAAGCAAAGAGATAATATTTAAGTGATGCATCATAAGATTAGTAAATAAATTAAATTTAAATTTACATCAGGTCTGTTAAAATAGAATTCTGTACGAATAGAGTAGGTGTGTACACATATTTTTTTTTCTTTAAATAAAAATACTTTTGTTAATGTTTTTACAAGTACTTTTTATTAACAACAATTTTTATTATAATAATATCTACTGTATTTTTTCTAAGAGTGAATGAAATTAGGAATGAAATTAATTTTGGTTATTGTAATTGCGGCAGATAGATAAAATGCCGAAAGATGAAATTAAATTGTAGAAGAAGAAAATGAAATTAAATTGTGGTTGGGGTTAAGACTAGATTTCGGCTTATAGTATCCATTTAGTTCAGGTGATAAATAAACTTTGTTTTCTTGAGAGTAATATAAATGAGTAGGTACTTTGTAGGTAGGTAGTTTGACAGGTTTCTTATTACTTGTGACTCTATGTTTAGTGTTATCTACCAGTCAACCTTAAGTAATTTTTACTTGGATAGACAAAAAATCTAATGTTTTTTTTTATGTAAAAAGTAATAAGATACCTATATGTATTATTTTAGTTATGTATATAGTAATTTCAAAGGGATTCCTTACATGACCAGAAGTACAAGTAGTAGTAGAACTTGCACGTTCGAATTTAAACAAAATAATTTTTACCCGACTGCGTCAGAAGGAGGGTAATGTTTTTCGAGCGTATGTATGTATGTTTGTTTGCATGTATGTCGATTTCTTTGGCACGCGCTGCAGCGCAAACGGCTTAACGGATAGTGACGTATGACATATTATTAGAATCGTCTTAGTTTGGAAAGTGAGATAGGCTACGTAATTACTAAAAATGGCTATAACTGCTACAAGTGGAAGGGGGGAGGGGTATGACGACTTTTTATAATCACGACAATATGGGTATCAAATGAAAGCCAATAAATAGACCATTCCAAATATATATATGTATATATTGTTGGTAATACTTTTACTTGACAAATTTGACGAAAACTCCTATTAAGCGTTAAATTAAATGTGATACATAATGAACAAAAAATGTTGTATACTGTCGTGTTTTTGTTTTAATATTTTTAACAATATTACTAGTTACTCGACACCAGTAGGAGGGAAAAGCTTTTTGAGCGTAGGAATGTATGTAGTTTTGTATGTATGTCCAATTCTTTGGCACGCGCTACAACCCAAACAGCTTGATGGATTGTGACATATGATATATCATTGGAATCGTCTCAGCTTGCAGAGTGGCATCGGCGCCTGTGAACAGAAAAAAAGGAGGGAGATGTTTTTTTTTAATTTTCAAACAATATGGGTATTAAATGAAAGTTTTAAAGTAGAGTATTAGAAATATACGTATAATATAGCAATTTTATGTTATTTCGCAGACTCTTAAAAAGTTTTACATAAATAAATATTATAAAAAAAATACTCGGCTGATAATTTCAGGTTTAGCAGTTAGGTTTTTTCTTCATAATAATATCTCGTTCATATTTATATAAAATAAATATGTACGACGCCATGACAAGCTGGAAAAATTTTAACAGCATAATTATAAATTTAAACATAAGCTAATCCATGATGTTGAGTTTTAATTACTTTGCACATATTTACTTGTTGTCATCGGATGTGAACTGCGGTTCTGCGATTCATTCATGATTATATTATTCTTTACTACTACTATATAATTTTATTGTATCGTACAATTTACCATTTATAGTGATTGCAGTCAAACATAAGTTTAAAACTAATAAATTCGCTACAATAGAGTAGAATTATTGGTGAATATTATTTAGAAATTTGTTGTGTTTATTAAAAATATCAGGAATGACGGGAATGATATTAAGAATTAAAATACTAAAATCGTCGGCATTCGATAATAACTTTTTATGGATTTGGGGTGGAAATCTTAAGATATCCGATATTTTTGAGAAAAGGCCGAGTTATAGGTATGTGATTTTTACTCCCAAAAAAATAATACATAATGATGGTACTTAGTATACTAATATTATTTCGAGTGCAGGTAGTTTTGGTCATTTGCAAATTGTAGTTTTCTAAAAATATGTTTTTTAATGCTAAGTTAACGCTGGTGGTTGAGTTGCAAAAATCGTTATTGTTAAGTTATATAAAACCTTAATTGTAAACTTGTTTGTTTTCAGCCGTCACACACGATTAACGACAGATATACAATATTCACAGATAATATATGTACATCAGGTGCAATTGGTACATACATTTCTTTTCGAAAACTCGTGTCTGGCTCTTGTGACAATTTAATAAAATTACAATTAATATTTTACCTTATCTAAGTATCGAAATACTTTAAGTAACGATGTTTTTACATTAACATTTTGGTGCAATGCAACTTAGTGACGTTGACAAGCGGTTCGAGTATCAGAACGTCGCCGTCGCAGCGCGATAATGTCATTTTACTCAATTTACAGCGATAAGGAAACGATAGCGAATTGAATTTCCGTATGGATGTTTGGTGGCGAAAATGTTTGCAACAACTTAAAAAGCGTGTTGTTCTGTTAAAGAAACAATATTTTAGTAGTGAGAGTGGGTGGGTGGCTTAGACGGCAATTACCATAAATATATTAAGTATTAAGTCTTTATCTATGAAATTGCCGTTCTGCCGTAGTACTGGCCATTTCAAATCAATTTTTTTTGGCTGATAATTCTAATTTCAATTTAATTTTATTCAAAAACATGGAATTCTTCTTCTAAAATCGTCATTTGTTTTATAGTTCGTGTTTATTTTTCGTCATCATGGATACGTTAAAATTCGAGTAATTATGGAGTGTGAGTACCGTCGTGGCAACAAAGCGGCACAAGCGGCACGCAACATCAACGACGTTTATGGAGCGAACATTACCAAAGAACGTACCACCCATTATTGGTTTGTCCGCTTTCGTTCTGGAAATTTTGACCTGAAAAATGACGTGGTTGTCCGAAAACTTTGATGACGAAAAAAATGACGAATTAAAGGCGATTGTGGAAACTGATGATACTCAACTCCACGAACTCAGTGATTGCCAGCGCGAAGTACGCGTCGAGACGTGCACTTGCACTGCTCAACAGGCATACAAATGAAGGAATTCTAAACCGCATTGTTACTTGTGACGAGAAATGGATCCTGTTCGACAATCGTAAGCGCTCAACAAGTTGGTTGGACCCTGGTTCAGCACCCAAAAATTGCCCTAAACGAAAACTTACCCCTAAAAAGTGATGACCTGTTTGGTAGTCTAACGCGGGTGTAATTCAGCTGCTTACCAAACGGGATGAGCATTACTGCAGATGTGTACTGTGGAGAATTGAACACAATGATGGAGAAGCTCGCACGTCTCCAATCAGCTTAGGTCAATCGTTTGGCTCCACTGCTCCTGCACGACAACGCGCGACCTCATACTGTACAGCAGACGGTCTCCAAGCTAAAAAAGTTCTCCGTCGTCCGCCGTACTCACCAGACCTTGCGCCTACAGGCTTCTACTTTTTCTAGAATTTGGATAACTTCTTGGCGGGAAAAAAAGTCAATACCTGAGAGGCAGTACAAAATGCCTTTGAAGAATTTGTTGCCACCTGTCCAGCTGATTTCTCCAAGAAGTGCATCAATAAACTACTAATGAGTTGGCAAAGATGCATTGATTGTATGAGTGATTACTTTGATTAATAGAAATAAAAAATATGGAAAAAAATGATCGCTTCATTTATTTAATGAAAAACGGCAATTTCATAAAGACCTTTTGTAACGGCCGCGTCTAGGATATATTTAATGACAGGAAATACTCATTCACAGATATTTAACAGACACTTTCGCCATATTGATTTTACCAATAAATTTAACATTTTTATTTGGATCGACTGCAGGTGCAGGTGGACTGCATGGACTGCATTTGCTACCTCTACGTTATAAAATAATAGACTTGGTAGGCTTTTGATAGCGATTGAAACGCGTAATACCAACATGTTCATCAAAATTTCCAATTTTACGACCGGATTCTAACATGGAATATACCACTTTATGTAGATACTACAGCTGGAAAGTGTACTTTATACCATTCCCGTAATCGTTAAATATATGTAATATCAATCTTACAATTAGATAACAACGTAAAAGACTATAATGTTTTAAAGTTTTATATGTATATAGAATTATAGATGTGACTATTTTTTTAAGAATAGCCATGTATCAACGTCGACTTATAGTAGCTGTGTTAGCGACACAGGATTTTCAGGGCAAAATGAAAAGCAGTTTAACGTCTGACATATCTACTCACAAATACTGTTTTAATCAAGTCCTCTAAAATTAAGCACAGAGAAGAAAACATGTTGCTTATATGAGATCAAATACAACTAGCTCTATTAAGCAAGGAATATTTTAAAAGTATATTTTTTTCACTCGAAACTAACGGTAGGTTTATAACGCGCACCGGCCGTGAGGAGTACTAAAAAATCGAATGTCTATGGACCATTTAACATTTTTATCTAGTCATGGACTATCAAATTTTGGATGTATGTTTAAGACGTAAAATTGCACGTTACGTTTTATAAGTATCTGTTTTTCTTTTTTCCGTTAATTGATCGTTTCTTTTGTGTTTATAACGATTTATTTAATTTAAATCAGTACATTTTAATTAAATAACTTAATCAAATTATATTATGATGATAAACATGGGATTGCGGTTATGAGATGATGAGTTTTTCTTATAATTTTTTTTAACAGCAAATGAGCCTGCAGCCCCCCTGATGGTAAGAGGCTACTGCCGCCCATCTGACATCTGTAAGCAACTCCAGGGTAAGATCAAAGTCTCACCTAAGGTTAGCCACAGATGCGTTGCTACCCCTGAGGACTGCCTCGGATAAGTATGTCTCCCTTACCACACCCTTCAGACCAGAATACAACAGCGTATCACACTGCTGTTATTAGGCAGAAATAGGAGTGGCGGTGGTGCTTCCGGAGTCGAACTACAAAGAGTTCTACCAACTTAAAATTACTAAATATCGATGAATGTTTAATTTTCTGTTGAATATCCTGTTTGTGGTTAGGTTACAATGTATGTCATGTATGTAATAATGTTTACGGAATTGTACATGTTAATATTTTTTTGTTCATTTCTTTTAAACGAGTTAGATTAGATTTAGTTTAGTTCACCTTTATCCAAAGTACGACACAAAATTAACA
>MOOZ01001204.1:602493-615999 GCA_002930495.1 Cecropterus lyciades
GAACCAGTTACGATTGACATTCAATTTTGACAAATCACGAAATTATAACTAAGACTAAAATTGGCAGTCGGGGATCTTAAAATTTATTATAGAAAGAATTATTTTAATATGGATATGTAGAAAATGTTATGTTAATTAATCTATTTAAAATCTTAAAAAGTGTTATAATAAATAGATTCATTTGATACCCGTATTGTCATGATATTAAAGAAAAGTTCCTTCCTCTGTACAGGCGTCATTTTATAGTTACGTAGCCTATGTCATTCTGCAAACTAAGACGATTCCAATATGTCATATGTCACAATCCGTCGTACGTCGCTACAGCTCCAAAGAAATAGACAAACTTAGATACAGACATACATACAGACGTTCAAAAAACATTACCCTCCTTCTGGCGTAGTCGACCAAAAATATTACGTATAGTCATAAACCAAACACAACCTAATAACATAGTAGAGTGTACAGTCTTTATCAGTAGCATTGAGTAATACTAATAACTTATACGTATAAATTTATACATAATTTGTATAAAGTAGTATTGACGTCCACCGTTTAATTAATTCGATACAGCCGGGAATCAAATAGTTATTCCGCCGGCGTAATAACTGACGTAGAGTACTGAATTTCATCGTGGTTACGGTTTATTAGATCGTTCATACCACGGATAATAAATAAGTAGCATAAAATATTTATGGTTAAAAGTACATTATACGATTTTATTATCAACTTTATAGTAAAATGTTTTATATTTAATGGGATTTTTGTACTAGTTACTTTTTATCCTACTTAGTATTTAATATTCGTTACGATTTGGTTGCACCGCAAATTTTTTAATTACTACTATAAGACAAAATAGTGTTTATAGAAAGTTTTGAAGGTGGTAGAACTCTTTGTGATTCGACTCCTGAAGCGCCACCGCCACACCTATTTCTGCCTCATAACAGCAGTGTTATGCGCTGCTGTGTTCTGATCTGAGGGGTGTCGTAAGGGAGACATACTTTTCCGAGGCATTCCATCTCATTCCTCAGGAATAGCAACGCATCTGTGGCTAACCTTAGGTGAGACTTTGATCTTATCTAAGGTTGATTGTAGATGTCCATGGGCGGCAGTAGCCACTTACCATCAGGTGGACTGCATGCTCGTTTGCTACTTCCATACTATAAAAAAAAAAGAAACAGTTCACATGCTACCCGTAGCACCTCAAATGGATCTCCCTGAGGTTTGATTTATTATCTATTGTAATTCCATAACGAATACATATTTATATATCATCGCATGAATTTATGGTACTTCATAGATTTATATATCCGAAAGACACCAATAAAATACGCATCATCATATGCGCGAACCGTTTGATTTCCGATTTCAGAGTCAATATATTTATTCTATGTATCTGATCGAAATAAGGTGTTGTTTTTAATAATCTCCGTCTTTAATCTCTTAAGAAAAAAAAAATATAATTTTAATCACGTTTCATAGTATACTATTTATAATAACTAATTATATTTTAATTAGCTTATTTCCGCGACTCCGCCTGCTTCTTTCACGTTTATCACAGTAATGAGTGTTATAACCCAGGCCATTAACTACCTATATGCTAAATTTCAGTCAAATCCGACCAGTAGGTTTCGCGTGAAAGAATAACAAACATAGACGAACTTTCGCCTTTATAATTATTAGTAAGATTTTAATTTTTAAGATAAGAAGTCAGAAGTAAGATAGTTTTAATAACGTTTATTACTATTATCACTTATTGATGGTGTAGACGGAACTAAAGCAAAATAAACTACCACAACCCAACATCATATTACTGTTGTATAAACTAAAAACGACCTTTTATCTATCGCTTTGCAATTATCTTTTGCACTTACCACGTTCTGTACATGTAAATAAAAAGGAAGGTATACCGTAGTATACCTTCCTATAGTGAATCTGAACGTGGAATCTGTTGAATACACTATAAGTAACGTATGGTTGCATCAGTAAGCATGAAGCAACCAAGATTAGTCAGTTAGGTCCATTGAGTAGGTGTGTGACGCTCATAACAAAACGGCCGATGCTAGATTTGGGCGCCACGTCACGGGCCGTCACCCATCTGAGCGCTATCTGATGTACGTTTTACAGCCCACCCCGGTCACAACTCACTCGGCATTATCGCCGTGCTCACGTCCAACACGCACGCATCTCAATGGCACATCTCTACGGGACGTCAAACGCTTGCCTTAAGGCATAAGAGGAGCGATATTTAATATTTCACCGGATTACTTAAATTAACAACTGTTATCATTGAGTGTATTATTATGGGTGAACAGGGTTAATTTATTCTACCCCGCGCATTAAGCTTCGTTTCTACAACGAAGAAATATTCGGTAGACCTTTAAAAAATGTAGAAATCACCATTAAGTTTTCCTTATAAATGTAGCTTGTGTTGCTAATTTATTTCACTATCTAACACAGCAGATACGTATAACAAAATAGCTAATAGTTAATATAACGGAATTTAAACTACTATTAACATACTATAACACCAATGACTGCAATGATCAAAATAATAGAACTATAAATATGGAAAAAGCGTTGATTGGATTACAAGTATGTTGACAGTAACAGAAAATCAAATTACGTATATAAAAATAACTTTGTTTCAAAAATAATATTGAACGCTACCGCATAAGCTTATACCTTGGACTAACATGTTAACATTAGTTAAAATTCTTTTTTATATTTCTCATATATTCAGTTTTTACTGTTGATTCTGTCGTCAATATGTCATATTGATGTGAAACATGGAGAACCGAGTACAGGTGTAATTGCCTGGGAAAATTTGAGATGGAATTCTACATATGATAGAAGCTTCTGGTTTACTAAGGAAGCCAATAAATACCAATAGGGACCTTAAAAAAAAGGATATGTTACAGTTTTTGTTGTCCTATAAATATACATTGAACTTCAAGTTCCTACTTATTATTTGAACCTTGTTCTTATCTACAATTACTTATGTATATCTAATAACAAGATATACATAGCTTGAAACAGATTTACAATAATGTAGTGAGCCTTGTGAAATTATTTTTACTAGTTGCCCTTCGCAGCGGTCGAAATTCGACCGTAATTAAACGCAAATATTTATTTTTTTCTACTACAAAGTTTTTATACGCATTTTCCTCTGTAAATTTAATTTAAAATTATTTTCCTAAAAATGTCATTATAGGGAAATGAGATTTAATTCATTAAGCTGCATTTAAAAACAATAACGCGTTGACATACACATCTGACATATGACAATGTCAGCAACAAAGTCAGCGTGTAACAAAAACGTGTGTTAGTGTGTGTCAAATGCATGGTAGTGTGTGCAATGTTTTATTTATTGATTTAATGTACTTTATAATCATAATTATTGCAAAATATTAGCATTCTGCACTTCTCCTACATATAAACTATAAGTGTGCCAAATTTCATACTCCTCCGTCCGCGCATTTTTTGTAAAAAGGGGTCCAAAGTTTTTGCTTCACGTATTAATATATAGATTTATCTGTATCTAATATATGTTTATAAATAAAGACATAGTGTAGAAATCAGAAATAACACACATATATAGTAGATATCGATTATACGGATAATACAATAGAAATTTTAATAAGTGCAAGATATTTGCGATATTGCATACATACTTTACAATAATACATATAAATAAATATACGATGAAAGAATACATTAAATGTATTTACTTATAATACTTACATTCAATGGATCTAAGCAGTAATTATTTTGAAGAACATAAAAATAAACTTCAAAATTATTCCGACACTTTAAACATAGTCATATCAATCGCCTACCGTATAAAACACCGAATTGTGTTGAATGATCGCCTAGAGACCACTTTGTGGGCTATCGGGCGGCTTTATCTCGGCGTCCTTTACCTCTCAAATAACATTATCAGCTCCCAGACCGGGTGAAATACAAGAAACAATAAACGTACATCGTAAACGTGCGTTATGTGGGCATAAATCAAATCGGGCCGAGTACGAGACACTTGTTAAATTGCCCATAAAAGTCTTCAACGCAACGAATACGCGTATATTAGAGTGGGTTTATGGCGACTTGGAGCCGATGTTGAGCCGATGTATCGGCGCGTTTGATTGGTTCGACCGCACTCGCGGAGGTCAAAGGCAAACTTGGTTCTGACTTCAAATTTTCTCAATCTATTTCACTATTCAACTATTATAATATTTGCGACGTGAACTGTTTAAAAAACTAAGTTGTAATAACGTAACGTAGCTTACTTCAACATCGAATATTTTATAATTTCCGTCATTCAAATCGTTGACGCTTCCGTAAAAGGATTATATAAAAATATGTCATTAATTAACATATATTACCTATTGTCAACTCTGAAATACCCTTAATATTGAATGCCATGAACTTCTTTAAAATTGATTTCTATTTGAACATATCTACTATTATAGGCTACTACCGCTTTTTCTTTGCATACTTACAGAAAATATTATAAGAGAGAAGCGAGGTTGTAAAACTAGAATATTTTGAAAATAGGCGTGTAATGTAATATAATGCCAGAGATTAATGTGGGAACGGGTGAAGAGGTCCATTGTTTGATATGGTATGTTCCTCGTTGCTCCACTATACCCGATTAAACTACGAAATTGATCCACTTTTTGCGGGCAGATTGTTTTCTGTCTTAACTTTCTGAGTAATATTTAGTTAATGTTTCATAGTTCGCATTGTTCGTATTATGACCGCTGTTTAAATGCTAATAATGCACTCGGCTTTATGTTAATAGTTTTATCGATGACGGCCTGCGCCGTTGAGGAAGCGAAATTTATTTTAATTTTACGAGAAACTAGTATTCCGTTCACGGTTCCACCTGCATGTGAAGTTGGAAGTGTCTTATCCATTATATACACACCCGGAATAAAGGTTATCTTTAGTATTATTAAATGTAATGACATAATTAACTAAATGAAATAGTAGCTTTAATGCGAAGAAAGCATCTTCAATAAAACAGGTTAAAAACTTTACATGAAATTTATATCATTTTAGTTGCAGATATTTTTATCTCCTATTAACATTGTAGAAAGTAATTAACAATTTATCTGCTTGCTATTTTTTAAATCCTCAAAATTTCCTTCTTTGCAAAAATTTTGAGTAATCCATCTAAATCGGCTTAGCCATTTCTAAGATTAGCCAGATATAGAAAGTTTAAATTTATTTTTTTATGTTATTACATAGTTTACATTAGAAAAGTTAGATGATGACTGATGATGATGATTAGATGATCATGAAATCTATATATAAAACCTTTAATAGAAGTATATTTTGTTTGTATAATATTATATTGGTAATTTATTACTTAGGATAAATTTTAAGTATTTTTGTTGTTTATTAAAAAAAGATAGATACTTAAAATAACTATACTTAAAATAAGCGTACAGCAAATAATGCAATAAATAATTTTTATTGATATCCGCGGAAAATCTTATCAAAATCGTTAAATATCTAGTCATTCACATCATCATAGTCATACAGGACGAACAAACATGAAAAATGTCTAGATTTATTATACATACAGATGATACAAGTTCTCGCAAACGGAGCATGACGCTGCGTCAAGCACAGCTTTGTTTATCGCCCGTTCATTGTATCGCCGGCTCTAAGCATGCGAAATACCATTATTTAAACATGTTATTATTCCACGACGTGCTCCACATACTCTAGGAAGCTTTTTAAAGGTGAGAATTAGACATCTCGATGTCCAATTGTCTCTCATATTAAAAAAATACCCATGAGTGCTCATTAATTATACGTATTATCTATTCATTTAATGGGCTTGTATGAATAATATGTTTTCACAGCTATTCTTTTATCATCATTGTCCTATTGCTGGGCAAGGGTCGCCTCTGAATATGAGACATTAGTTTGAGAAAAAAAATCGGTTTCGTACCCAAATAACCAATAGAAACGGGAGCTTTTTATCAAGCCGGCGCTGTATGTTCATCTGTCATAAGACTCTGTCTTGAACTGCATTATTTACGTATAACTTGTACTGTACAGAGAGACATTTTCAATGCTTTATTAATCTGGTCGCTATGAAAAACGAATACTAAAAAATACAGTTAAGTTGCAATAAGGAAAGGTTTCCATACAAGAGACCAGTTTATTTCGGTCTGTTTTCGTTTTATCTATTGAACGAAAATAAATAAACGCTACATTTTCACAGTTCATACACTTCAATACAAATTTGGTGCACGGAACCCTCCAAGTGCGTCTTCAAATTACACTTAGCCAATTATTTAAAGATCATTCAGACATACAGGTTTGCTCACGATGTTTTCCTTTCGCGTTAAAACGTTTATTTAATTTCATATTCTTCGAAAAAATCAAATGCTACCGTTTATGCTACCGTACAACTAGGCTACATTATTTCGACAGTTCCCACGCAAATAGTTGCAACGCGTTTTTTTGGGAAAACAATTTAAGTACTTTTATTCGACTTAAAAAGAATCTGTCCTTGAAACAATTAGTTTAAACCTGGTCAAATTAGACATTCCAGGTTACATAAGTTCACATAGAGCTAAAATTTGGTACGAATGTTTGGAACACTAATATAAGTGAAATGTGAAAAGTCCCCATAAATCTGTAAAAAAATCATGTCAAAGGTAGCATTTATAATTATTATTCTCTTGCTTTTCAGGCAAATGGTGAGTTTTATCATATCAATACATTAAGCACAAAATGTAGATAATGCAATTACATATCTATAGAAAATGTCTTTATACTTTTTTCTTTTTCTTTGGAGTCACTTTCGGGGACATAACGATAAGAAAGGAAAGTTGCTCCGAACATTCGTATAAATTTTTAGCTCTATGCAAATTTTTATAGATTTATTTTTGGGCTAACTTGGTTGGACTTTGACTATTAGTTAATACTGTTCATAATAGCTTCTATACTTTACGATTCCATTATTTTGAGGTCCGACGTTAAGTTGAAATATCAATAACAATATGTTGTCGTAACTGTCAGCCGGTAACTCAAGCGTGGCAGTGTTTCTTGTAAGAAATCACTATTTTCTTATTTCTTACTGTACTTATTTTTTATCTATTTATATGCGTGTAATGTGATTGTAGATATCGGTAGTACTACTTGCTTCCGTATACCAATAAAAATATAATTTAAGTCCAATGGATATGAAGTGACAAATATGCTTGAAATCACTGGGATTTTGTGGTCATGTTGTTACGGACACATACAACTATGTGAAGATACACGCAGTAAGACCCAACTTAGAAATATTTATTAAATTAATAAAAATAAAAATTTTAATTTATGTTTGTCATATCTAAAAGAAAATTACAAACATCTTTATATTGAATTATAATACTCATTTTTTATTGATTTGATCAATGACATTTACATTTTATTTAGTAATTACAGTATGTACTAAGAGTAATAACAAAATCAAAATGCAGCCATACAAAGAGTAAAATGTTCTCTAAAATGCATTTACAAGTTATGGTAGGTACATAAGTGCAGCGACACAAGATTATTTTAAAAAGGAAACTAGTTACTCCACAAGTACACGTAAAAACTTTAATGTCAATCAACAAATTTTTCATGTAAAATAAGTACTATAGATGTATCTATAAAGATAAAGATTAATTATAATCTGTACCGTATCTTTTATTGCCTACTCCCGTGGCGCGTTATCAGCCCATCTCTACTCTACTGTTTATTTATGAAAAGAAATTCTAATATTTCCTTTTGACGGCATTCCGTCACTCATGGGAGTTTTACTCCAACGTACCTGCTATAAAAGCGAGCCTACATTTATATTTAAAAAGAGAAATCACGAATTTAGCCCACAAAAGATTCTTTAACGGTTGTTTGGAATAAAAATAACTTACATGTAACTAAGTTAGTAACTAAGTATTATTTTTAAAAATAAATTATTGTGTGGTTTTTCCGTGTTATAAATTCGCGCATTCTTTTATTTGGGTTAGCTACAATTTTAATTGCATTGTATCTGCAATATAAAACACATTTTAAATTTAACTTATACCTTTAACTGTCTTCATGACTAAATACAGCCACGTAAAATTATTTATACTATGGCAGTGCGAACACCGCTAATGCACGACTAACTAGCTAAGTCACCTGGTACGGTCACGGTTTGTCTTAAAATAAACAAGTGCGAAATAATTCCCAATCTGATAGACATAATCCCTCAACATAGAAGACGAGATCAGTTTTGCTATCAGACCGTGTCGTCTTAAACTGTTTTGACAATTTACTTCAGCGCTCCCATATAATGATAGCTCTACCACCTCTCGGGGTAAAGTCGATTATCGCCCGTATTCATTTTTTGCACTGTAAGTATAAAATTGCCGTCGATTATGGGTGCCACTTTTAATTTTGTAATTGCGGGATAAAAGACGTTTTTTTCTATTGTATACTATTAATTAGGAGATTGGATTTTAAGATAAATTATCGGAAAGAAATCAATTTAAGGACATTAAATTTTCTGGTAAATTATTAAAATAAAAATAAAAAACATAATGAAAATGAAAAAGAACTTTAAAATGACAAAATAAGAATCTTTTTAATAAAGCCAAAGCGCTTTCATTACCATCATCATAAATAGCATCAAAATAAAATATAAAAAATGCTATTTTTTCCATTTACTGTTTATTTACAACGACGAACTTTACAACTATTTATGCAAGACTGTCCCTCAAAATGTTTGACGGTTGGCAGCCTTATCGTTGATTAAAAATTATTTTCCCGACGGAAGCTCGCGTGACGTCACGGCCCGTGCGCCTGCGCATAGCCTGACGGATTAGTGCGATCAAACTCTCGCGGATCACGCGAACGGTAATTATTTTTTTTCACTAATGTAAGGTCAACTTGTTATGATCGTTGTTATTTATTCGTTTCCAAGGGCTAGACCACCCGTATGAGCTGTAAAATAAGGTGCGTGGCTGTCCTTTTTTAATACATAATTTACAAGTTGTCTTAAGTTTTTAATAAGAAATATTAATATCTCAAATATATATACGTCGCAATAAACAAAAAAATACGATTTTAAGTTATTCAAAAACAATATTATATTTATACCTTGTAATATTATTAGACACGACATGTTATACCCTGTTGTAGCTTGTAATATACCATTCATTGTAATATCCTTTCACGAATATCTCCAGAGAAAAAATTAAATTTAATAGTGTCAAACTTTCACAAACTTCAACACAAGTTAATGCATTGATACCTTTATTCTTGTAAAGTAAATTAGCATACGAAACTATATTTCAAAGTAACTAAATTATCTACGAATGCAAAGTGCTTAATTTACAGATTCTGCGAAGACCAAAATGAATAACACGCTCATGAATAATCGTATTATATTAAAGGTTGTACACATTATCAAAATCAATTTATGCTCCATTGGACTGCATGAGTTACGATGTTTCGGTCTGAAGTTTCTGAATGAGATATACAAATACATATAGGGACATTTTAGTATAGTCTTTAGAACGTGTAGTTGTAGCATAAAATGTGTATTGCATATGAATTTAGAACAATAGCTAATCTGTTAAAATAGTATAAAATTTCTTAAGCTTCTTAATTTTACAGCTTTTTAATTTTAGGTACCTTTTTATGATAGACTGTAATTTGCGAAATTTGAAAAAATATAGTACATAATAATTTGCACATAATACCTGTTACAACATTTAAAATTATTTAAGTTATTTTTACATAAAAAGTTACGGGTCTATCCATTTCTATATTTTTTAATTCGATAGATTCATTCATCATTCATTCATTAATTACAAATTCTTCAATATTTTCATACTACCTTACACACTTGTGTGGATGGATAGAATATACACACATATGAGATACACGCAGTGTTACTTCTTATGGAACCAAGTTAAGGTTTGCTCTATTTGTAGTTTTTTTATTTTATAAATTCATTCATTCATCACAATTATTTATTTATACACAACTTTCACTGCCATTACATCACGATGAAAATTTGTGGATTATAACACTTTACACACATATAGGAATATCCCACTAATATTATAATTCGAATGTTTGTGAGGATTGTGTTTGTTACTCTTTCGCGCAAAAACGGTCGGATTTCACTGATAGTTTATGACCTGCATTAACGCATGGAATACTCATAATCGTGGTAAACGTGACCGAAGCGGGCAGAGCCTTCAAATGAAGATGTCTTTACCATTAAGTATTCTTCATTAAGTATTCTTCATTAAGTATTCCTCTGTTAGAAAGTGATAGCTTGCATTAATGCAATGCTATTTGGACGGACGTATTCCAAGCTGTCAGCTATTTCGCGAGCTACTATTTATAATCCATTTCTTAAGTAAGCCAATCTAGTCTGCGATCGCACCATAACAAGTTCATTCATGAGCGATGCGATTGCTATCGCATGTGGGACCGCCAGTGCATTGTCTCTCAGTTCACACTGGCGTCGGGCGATGACCACACGCCGAAAACCGATTCCGCTATGTACTACTTCTGTCCCATGGGGTTTGGCCTGACTGCGTTCACACGTTGATGTCAGGCTGGGTACCTACACGTTACTTATGTAAAGTAACCGAAAGATTTAATAATCTTTACGTTTTTTAAATTAACGCCGTCTTAATCTTTGGTGTATAGTTATGTTCCTAACGTACAGGTTTTACCTTTGTTTTTATTATTTCTATTAATTGAATTTTGATTTCGTCAAATATCTACGCCATCAAATCTCTAAATTACTAAAAAATAATTGTGTGTCATTAAAATAAAGTGGGAAAAACGATTCAATTAGCTGAAATATTTATTGTTTTAGTAATTTGTTAATACAACTTAATATCTTCGATCTAAAGGTCGTGAGATAATATGTGAAAGTGAAAATGACAGAAACCACTAGGTTCCATTAGCTACCGAGATTCGCGTGTTACTGACTACTGATCTGGCTGGATCAGACGGCTACCGGATGCTTTACTTAGTCAGATAAAGCCACGAGTCGAGTCTCGGGAATTAAAATCTTCTATTAAATAAATCGCTTATATTTTCAACTACATATATGTAGTGGCTTACTTTTTGTTTTTTTTTTCAAGACTGAGATTGTTCTTTATATCTATATTAAAGATTGGTAACTTTATTAAAGGACTTATTATTGAAAAGCATTTTCACAATCGAATTTTTAACTAATATAGGTACGTTGTTTTTTTATTTGATTGAATTAACCACCAAAGTCTAGCAGAATAAATCTAAGTAGGCCCCAAATTTAGCCACCAATCATCGAAAATTAACTATTAATGCATCAAATTCTAGAATAGTTTTTTCTTAAGAAGCCATTAGCATTCAAAAAAGTAAACAAAGGAAGTAAAGTTGATATAAAGTTCAATAATACTCAAATGGTGCTATAATAGTATAGTTCACACCATAAGTCATATAAAAGGTATTCTAGGCGAAAGTTATTGCAACTATTCTAAGTCATGTTTTAAATAAGAAAATACTTATTTGCGATTTAACTGTTTTGAAATACCGTGCAAGCTAACGTCCCAGTACTATAATAATTAGGGACATCCTATACCTTGTAAGGAATGCCGTTCTAAACGAATACCAGCCTAATAACTATCCTCAACGACAATACTATGTTGTGCATGTCTAACTGTTTTACCAAGCATCAATCATCAACATTATTAGAGTTAGTAGCTTCACGTAACATTAAGAAATTTTGTTAGTTTATTGTTGCCATAATGTTATCTTTAATCGACTGTGTCAGAAGGAGCGTGATCTTTTTCGAGTTTATGTATGTATGAATGTTCATTTCTTTGGCACGCGCTATAACCCAAACGGCTTGACGGATTGTGACATATGGAATATCATTGCAATCGTATAAGTTTGTTTATATAATATAGTTTTTAAAAGGCGCCTGTGAATAATTGATATCAAATGAAAGTCATTAAATAGGCTCTTAAACACCTTTAAATTATATATTTTGTTATAAGAACATAACACCGATTGCTTAAAAACAATGAACTGAAACTGAAGGGATATAATCATTTCGAGCAATCGGGTGTTTTGTTTATAATAATATAAAATATATTTAATTGTTGTTTTTCGCAGAATCGTTTTATATTCAAACAATAATCGTACAACACGATCACGGACAAGCATGTTAGGCGCAGTGACTATCAAAAGTCCCAATTATAGGAGGACTATGGCCAGCAGTAAACTTCTAAAGGCTGATGGATGGATGACGTGAGTTAGGTTAGGTTACGGATGTATCGTGCGCGGAGGACACACACTCAGTCGGGATCGGTTCATGGTCCGCTCCTGTGGAACATCGGATATGACTGGGTGCTGCGGGGTAGTCTCCCCCCGGGAACTGCCTTGACCTGCTACGCGGACGACACGCTGGTCACGACCCGGGGGGCTAAGTACGAGGAGGCTGCCCGTCGAGCCACTGATGCGGTGGCACTGGTGGTTGGCAGAATCGAGATGTTGGGCCTTCAGTTGGCGTGCAACAAAACCGAGGCCCTGTGTTTTCACGGGCCGAGGAGGGCGCCGCCACGGGGGTCCCACATACTCGTCGGTGGAACCCATGTCGAGGTTGAGTCGTCTATGAAGTACCTGGGACTCATCCTCGACAGCCGCTGGAACTTCCGCGAGCACTTTACTCGCTTGGCTCCCCGTCTAATGGGGGCGGCTGCTGCTTTAAAGCGGCTGCTGCCCAACCTCGGGGGGCCCAGTGCGAGCAGCCGCCGCCTATACTCAGGGGTGGTGCGGTCCATGACCTTATACGGGTCACCCGTATGGGCGGAGGCCCTGACAAGGCAGAAGGTCACCCTCTTGAAGAGACCACAGAGGGTGATGGCCGTCGGGGTCATCCGTGGATATCGCACCATCTCCTTTGAGGCGGCGTGCTTATTGGCGGGGTGTCCTCCTTGGGATCTGGAGGCGGAGGTCTATGCTACAATGTATCAGTGGCGCACGGACCTCCGGCTTCGCGAGGAACACCCAACGTCCAAGGAGGAGGAAGAGCGGAAGTTCCACGCTCTACAGTCCATGAATAACAAATGGAAGGAGAGGCTGGCCGAACCCACGGCCGGCCACAGGACTGTGGAGGCTGTCCGTCCGGTGCTTGAAGACTGGATGGACAGGCGGCATAGGTCACTGACCTTCCGGCTGGTTCAGGTGCTCTCGGGACATGGGTGTTTCGGGAGGTACCTGTGCCACATAGCCGGAAGAGAGCCAACCACCCGGTGCCACCATTGTAGCTGCGATGAAGACACGGCGCAGCACACATTGGAGGAATGTCCAGCTTGGGATAGTAAGCGCCGTGTCCTCGTCGCTGCAGTGGGGCCAGACCTCTCGTTCACGGCCGTAGTAAAAGCTATGGTCGAGAGCGAGAGGTCTTGGAAAGTAGTAAAGTCCTTCTGCGAGGAAGTCATCTCGCAGGCTGCGGAGAGGGAG
>MOOZ01001204.1:616026-627028 GCA_002930495.1 Cecropterus lyciades
GAGAGAGATAACCTCAGACCTCCCTATCCGCAGCCGGAAAACCGGGGGTAGAAGGAGGGCGCCCCACGCTCATTTCCTACCCCCATAACAGAGGCATTTGGCGTAGGACACGGGGTTGTCCTACGCCAAATTACTAAAGCCTCGAGGTGGTGCCTCAAAGATGATGGGATGGAGTAACTCCAGCTCCATCCCAAAAAGAGATGGGCCCTGCCGTGGGCAGACGCCGTCGGGACCGTGGACGAGTGCTCTTAGCGTACCCGCAGTCCCGGCAAAGGGCGTACAGAGGAACACCGTGGGGTTTTAGCCGGTAGGAGTCCGGCATATCCTCTCAGCAGCTACCGCGCTGAGAGGAACCCATGATGGGTTTCCCCATGAAAAAAAAAGGTTACGGATGTACCGTACAACAACATTGGATCTTGTTGTGCGAACAGGAGAATGATCATAATTCGTCTGTCGTATTTTATCAATCTAAAAGGAGTCCTATAATCAGTATTTTTCTTAATAACATCGTCCGTCCCTTAGATCAAAAAGAAAGAAAAATACGATTAACTATTTACTGTCACTTTTTATACATATTCAATATTATTTTATATCGTGGGTTCTAAACAAATATCTATTATTACAAAACAGTAGTTATTGATCCTGAACTCGCCGTCCGACAATAGTCTGAAAATCATTAATAAAAATAATGTACCAATAACGATAAAGTAACACATTTACGCTAATAAATAGTGCATCATAGTTTGTTTGTTATAACAATTTCTCTAATTACGTAGTTCACCTATTAGATACATATCGAAGAAAAATTCTCGATAAGATGGAATAACACGTTATGGCGTCCGATAACATTGGTACGGATCAAAATGTCATCGCGAAAGCTGCATGCGCTGCAGAAAGAAATCACTTGCGCATTGAACTTTGTCTGAGTGTCGCTCATTCGCCCCGGAACCGCGCACGAGTCGCTGTGTAAACATAAACAGAGTTGTCACGCATTGAACAGACGGAGTTATCGATATCGCGTCCGGGTCAGCCGGGCGTAGTAGGGTTAGATATGGGACACAGAATCTATATTATCGCAGACGCTGTAAGGCGGCAGTTCGGCGCCGTCATCGATGCCTTGTAATTAAATTGTTGGAATCCAAGTTGACACGCGTACTCCATATTGCTTAACATACTTTACTTGTTTAATGTTTAATGTACACTCCTTTAATGCCCCGCTTTCAATTATTTGATGATAATGCGATAACACAACATATAACTACAAATGCGGCAAACTATTTGATGATGGCCCTGCATAACTACAAGTTGACATTTCGACTTTCACCTGATTGGGCTACGTAGAGCAAAAAGGGGGGTAATCTCTGGAAGCGATAACTTATCAACGCGTTCTGTAGACGCACAGTACGACTTAACATCAGCTGTGCGCGTGCCTTGCGCGAGTACAATCATGTCTGGAAATGACATTGTAATCTACACAAACTAACATAATTACATATTATAGGGTTTTATTTATGCCCTTATTATAGCTACGAAACAATACTCATAAAAGGGAACTTCGATCTTTCAAAATTTTTAAAACTAGATTCACTCACTCCTAATTTTTTTTTATATAAGTAGATCCAATCTATAAATCAAATTAAATAATTTCCCTGGCATAAGCAACATCAACCACTACTAGCTTACTATTTTATCTTAGATAAACATTGTTAGGTTTTATAACAACCAAAGATCATGTCATATCCATGCGGGTCTCGTTTAAGCGAAGTTATCGCCAAAATACTTAGCATCATCTCTCGAGTTAGTCACCTCTAAAAGATAAACTCTTGAACTCGTTACACGTATAACAATGCTGCCTTGTATCTGGTTATGACTATCATTGTAAGGTAAATTTCTGTAACCTTAAAATATACGTGATTGTGTTTTGCGACGAAATAATTACTTTTATATTTTATGATTATTACATAACAAATTGACACATTATCTAAATAATTACATTTTTATTGCATTACTAGTTCAATTTGTGTGGGCAAACCAGTGTAAGGAATAGGTATAATTATTACATGTAAATGAATACATATATCAATTACAAATGGCTCGTGAAATACTGATTTATGTTCTTAACATTTATCTTTTGTGCCAATGTTACTGTACTGTCTGCTTATTGAAAGTTGAAAATGAATCCATATCCATAAAATACCTCACAATGTTTGTTTACAAAAACATTTGACCCATTTATGCATTGTCGACGCAGATGGCCCTAGCGGAAGCGTAACTTTTTTGTGCTAAAACAAGTTAAGCCTGTGTGTGCTTGTGGTGAGGGTCATAAGAGCTTTTATGCGGTGCACAGTTAGGATCTGTTGACAAATGAATGATGACAATTATATTGTGTGGTTGGTCGCATTGTGCGATTGACGTCTTTATATTGTTGAATGTTTCCCGCGGTTGCGTTCGTTGGTCGTTGCACAGTTCCATTTTTTTACACAGGATTCGATTATTATTACCTGTATTATTTTTGCATGCCTTGTTTTATAATGATCACCAAAATAAATATTATAGTAATGAAGGATTTAACGTTTAATGTAGCAGACTTCGTGTTGTGGAATAAAATATGTAATAAGTTTATTGTAAAATATGTAATTTGTTTATTTTTTAAGTTATATCAATATGTGCATTTTTATTGGAAATATAGAAAATATGAAACAAAATTATACTAAATGTTCAACACATCTAACTCATATTTGTACCTATATGGTACACATACGTCACAATCCGTTAAATACCAAAGAAATGGACATACATACAAACATATATACATACGCTTGAAAAACATTACCCTCCTTCTGACGCAGTCGAGTAATTAGAAGCCCACATTATACTTGCAAATATGTTGGATGCAAAGGGTAGTAAACCCTACTGTACCCACTGCCTTATTTTAATGTCAAATTTTAATTAAAATAATATTGCATAATTTTAATAATGGGAACTATCGAAATAATTAAATTAAATTTCATGCGGTGACATATAAAAAATATTTGTACGCCAATATTTGGCACTGTAAGCGCCTTTCAATAATTGTGAAAACCTATGTTAAACTTGCTGACAAATTCATAAATGATTTATGATTTATGCCTTCTATACTTTCCTGGTAGTTGTGATTAGCGTTGTAACTTAATTTAGCATTCTTTCTCTCCTATCAAAACAAAAAATATTTTTGTCACGCATGGCCAATTACGAAGATAAATTGCAGAAGTTGCAGAATTACAGATTTACATGATTTACTAACTTACGTTAAACATCTTTTTTGATACTTTCTAGATAATAAAGATACATCTTGCATGAAATATGCATTCAAATATATTTTGGTGCAAAAAGTTTGTTTTGTGTTTAGCAGCCCACATTTCTGTAGATTAGATATATTAATTGTGTGTTGTATGCTCAAGATAGCAGCATGAAATTTTCTGAAAAACATTAGTATCAGTGGTCCCGAATTAACATGTTTGTAATCTTAGTATAAGGCCCAGTTACAAGCGGAAGCGGTTAGCGACACCTATAATCATTTCACATTTCTTCAATCTTGTATAAAACTATTTAATGTTTATAAAGTGATTATACCTACCAATTTATAAACATTAAAATATATGCATTTTAATGTTTAGTATAAATTTTAAGAAGTTTTAAGAGAATGATAGTAAATTTTAAGATATGTTTATAATATCTTTAAAATAATTAAAGGAATCACCAGTTTCGGTCTGTTTTTATCCATCACGCTACTCGCTTACATGTACCGCATCGACATCTTTGCAATCTACTAGTAGATGCAAGTGTTTGATTTACACGATGTCCGATGATTACATGACCATGTTGATGATAATCATTTACAGTTCACATAAGCAATTCAATATTTATAAGAATTAAATACTATGAGTTTATTTTTACGATTTGATTATACATGCATATGCGTTCAAATTTGTTACCCGCAAACACCACAATGTGTTCAACTAGCAAAATAATGCGATTTGCCGCATCACGGAACTCGAATAAACCGATTCGCTTGTATAATCTCTACTGACGCAGCGTGCCGTTTACCGTCGCCCCGTGTTACTATTATTTTTCACGTGTAACAAAAATCTTATCACAATGGTTTTAAGGTCGTAATCCTTCCTTGCGACATGATGGTCCTACACAATGTTTTGAGTGCTCAGTCCCTTGACGTTGGATTTTTTTAAACATGTAGGACACTTCTTCAACGAGTGTAAATAAACAAAATAATCAATCAAGGTTTTATTTAAATTTTTTGAAGCCGATATCGAATAGGTGCGGAGTGAAACGTCAAAGTGAAGTTGTTGTTTCGTGTACTGTTGTGTTGTGGAGGGCTGTTGTCATCGATGGCCTTTGTTGTTTTGTTATTTGAACATTGTTTGTTGATTCATGTTTTGTAACTTTTGTGTTTCATGAGTGGTCGTTGTAAAACGAAAGCATTGGGGTGGATATCGTAATGCACTTCATATTTTGACGATATATTTTTCAACAATTTAAAGATTTGATTAATTCATATGTCATCTTAATTCCAGATGCGTGGCTTGCGATCAAAATTCAAAATTATTCTATTACAGGTGAACTCATCTTTAAATGATAAAGGTTTATAAAATGAATTAAAAATATATTTGCGTCTTTGTATAACTAATACGTCTAATTCCCGTTTATCGAACGAACCAGTAGAGACAATTTGGGCAAATTAAAAATGTTTATCAATATAATATTTATATGTTACTGGGTTGTATTTAGTAGAATGAATTTAAATTATGATTTATCTGCGTAAGTCAAACTGCGTAAGTGAAATAATAATATTTAGCACGAACAAGGAGGTGCGAGTACGGAGTAGAATTCCCATAGAGGCGTATTTTCTATTTTGCGTGAGAAACTGGTAGTGCGGAGTCGAGGTCTCGGTGGGCCACCGGCGTCACGCTGGCCACTATTGTGCAAGCCGGCATAGCGCGTGCATTGTGAGCCGCAGGGTCCTGCCGGGTGTTTATTTGCAAACACAGCGCGCGCCCTCCCGCGGCGCGGGGACCCCTCGCGCGCTGATATCGCAATTTGTTACGATTTTGGTAACACGATACGCGGACGCGGGTGACTACTCCATTTTTCGATTGATACTCGCGCATTCGTACTTCCGTGGCGCGATGTGAATAGGAAATAAAAACTATTTGCCGTTACCTCAGAATGTTTGCGTTTTATTTTCTTTTGCATTTATTTATTGGTGTTCGTTGAATGCGTCGTTTTTCTAACTGAGTTTGATCTAAGGATTGGTACCTACTAACCTATATAGAATAATAATATAACAAAACTTTGACTTTGAAATTTTAAGTGACGGTAAAAACGATCTTTATACATAATTAGTGGGTTTATTTTGATATAACTGTAAGAGATGCTTTAATATAAGTTAATTGTTTAAAAAATGCGGTGTACAAGATGCATAGAGTCACTTCCAGTATTTTCTCTTTACGATCATACAATTCAAAAGAGTCATGGACCAAAAGATTGTCACAAATAAATCTTTATACAATGTTTATCTCTAAACAAACATTATCACGCTAGGCACGTCCCCAAAAATTTCTTTCATCTCGAGCCATTAGCTAGGTCCTAAAATTGAAATTTTCGTTACATGAAAGGCTTTCAACATTATCGGAGTAACACCACAATAAAAATGTAAAACGGTAGGAAACAAACAGAGAAATAAAAAATACATTTAGATAAAATTAATAGACATTGTAAAATTGAAATGACAAATCCCGTCGATTTACACCAGTATTTAAATCGGCTTGGTTTACGATGTTGATATCTTTAAAATAAACCGGTGAAGCGTGAGTCGGCGTTTCTAACGCTTTGTTTAAACAAGTAAAATAAAAAAGTAATTTCGAATTATTATTTTTGGTTATGGTTAATATTTGATTCTACTGAACCGATTTAGATGGAACTTCCACTCGACGATGGAAAACTTTGTTGGGTGTTACTTTAACAAAAAAAAAAAAAACTACAAATGCCTGGTTTAAAAAAATGCTAAAGTATCATTACACTTACAGACATTAAGCATGTCAGACACGGGTCGTGTCAACTTTTACGGTTTACAACTTTTTTTACCAGAAATTGAATGTCCAGAACATTCAATTTCTGATTTCCATCTCTAAATTTCTTCCACATTCTGCGGAGCTAAGTTTTTACTTGTTTATATAATAACCATTACTCTCGTGTTTCACTTTTTTGAAATTTTAGTTGTTTAACTTATCCGCATATGCTACGCCGTTTATCAGAGGAGATACTGACACGAAAGACCGTAAATTATATTCATTAATTGTCGTATCACAATACTCTCGGAGTTCTTTTTAAAATCTGTATTAATGATGATATCGCACGTTTGGTTATAAAGTGCACGTTTGTGACATTTCAACTAACTACATAATCAACATAGTGTAATTAAAAATTAAATGTAGAATGTAAATTTAAACACTCAATGTCCGTCATTTGAAAATTACTGACATTTTAAATTCTTTAGCCAAAATAGGATTTTTTTGTGTCATGCTAAGCTTCGCTGAATGATTTTTGAACAGATTTTCTCTCAGAGATTACAGGAAGTAACTTATGATTATATTTTTCCAAAAAATGTTTTGGATATTTGGATAAAAAACTGCGAAATTGCGTGAGAAAACTAGTTTTAAGAATAAATATGTAATTTCGGCGTTCTTCATATTTGTGTGGTTTTGAGTTTTAGTACCTATATGTACGACTAGGATTGCACTAAAACTACGAGGACTTGAGAAGTTTTCGTTATTTCATTCCTCCAATGATAGGTACCTTTTGATTTCAAAATTTAAAACACACACACACACATATATATTCCTTTATTTCAGAATATGGTAAAATTCGGAACCTTTTTTGAATAGATACGAAAATTATTAGTGTAATCCTATCTTGGAATTTAAAATTTTCAATTTTTATTTCGTAAAATATTATAAACTCTTATACTTAATCTAGGGCCTAAATAAATTATACGTAGGTAAATATTTTGCGGGATAACGTAAAGATTAATTAGAATTAGCCTAACTAAGAAAGTTCCATGAAGTTTTAAATAAATTTTTATTGTTAATTATAATAAAAGATTTTGCTTAATGTGGAGTTATAAATTGAAATTACTTCACACAGTTTAACCGATAAATGAGCCACCTGACAATGATTCTTCGTTTTTAAACATTCCGTATGTTTCTACGGGACCCAAAATATTAAAAAAATATATCAACGGTAAATGCCTCCCGATGGTTTCAATTAACACTCATAAATGACACTCAGTTTTAATATGTTTACTCCAGGCCGTAATAAAACGTAATAAACATAAAGTTAAGTATTATTGCGTGTGCGCTTAATATAGTTTTTATCATCGTCATTTTCGAAAGAAGCATTTTGATCATTCACATTTGTGAGATTCAAATATTTGTTGGTATGAATAGCTACCCTTATAAAAATATTTCAATGCCTAATTAAAATAACCAAGTAACCTTTGATTGAATATAAAAATATTTTGTGTTGCATTTTTTACTAAAACTTTGTCATGCGTTTTTTTAGAAAATATGTGCGACTCATTTCTACGTTCGGTAACTATTTATGTAACATAGGTTAAAATGGTATACAGAGAATGAACAAAAATACTAAAACTTTTATAGGTAAGTGAAGCCAAGGCGCAATATGCAATCTGTGACAGCCTTAAGAACATGCATAATTACAAAGCCAAAAGACATTTTAATGAAGTTTTGTCGCATTCTTTGAATGATAACTTATACATATTTTTTGTGAAATATACTTTTCGAGTGATCTAAAACGTTACGTTCTGGAATGATTATATATAGAAACGTATAGAATTCCTTTCAAGTATATAGATACAGTATTTATTTGAAATCTACATATGTGTGTCATTAGAAATTAATTATTCCATTTCAAAGGCGAAGAGTAATATTAAATAAACCTTAAACTGAATTTAATTTTTAACCGACTTCAGAAAAGGAGAAGGGTATTGCTTGAACCTTTGGGATAGAAACTTTGACAGCCATAATTTATCCAGCGCAGCAACAATCTTTATTCTAACGTCAATATACTTATTTCAAAATAAAAACAAATACAGCCTACCCGCTCCGATATTTGTTTTAATGTGTTATTCGTATTTGTTGTCCCGTGTCGTCGGGCGTCAAGAAACAAGTCTATTCAGCTGTTGCTTGACAGAAGTTGATAATTTTCGGACATGTGATAACGCAGAGCCGGCAGCACGGAGATTACAGCGCATGCTCCATCACTCGTGGGAAATGGGAAATAATGTGTCGGCAATAGTGTGGAAGTATAGATATGATAGTATAATTAGATGGAATCTTTGTTCAGCGTTGGAAACAAATACTAAAGTAGGTAGGTCAGATGAGAAAAGGCAGAAATTGATAGTGTTCCGATTGTTATAGAAGTGTTCTGGCTTCTGCAAGGCGTTCCAATTTCTTCCTCAAAGGTACAAATGGTAATCGACTTCATATTCGACTTCGATTTTATATAGTGGTTACAAATCAACGCTGCTTCTGTTAGGTGCATAAAAAAACGATTAATTATATAAAAAGTAGCACAATTAAGTATATTAAACTTAGTCTTATTATTCAATAGTTGTAATTGTGAAATTATTGGCAAAATATCGATTTTATACCAATTATACGATTAGTCAAACATGTGAATTCATAATACAACGAAATTAAAAATTAATACGGCCTACAGTCATATAATTAATAAAGCCATAAAATTCCGTCTTATAATTTTATATGACGCATACGCACTACTCTAACGTGACTGCATGTCTAATGAATAGTTACGTAGTGAAACGCAAGTAGCCTCATATGACGATACTACAAACTCGTAGAGTAACATGACGCATTACGATTTAAAGCCTAAAAACCACAGCTCCTTAATAAAAATAAACTATCCCATTTAACTTCCAATAATATCCCTGCAATTCTATGACCACAATTCATCGTGTAACATTGGCCCATATTTCTGTACCATGTTATTTAAAGTTGTACCTACCTACTACTATTATGCTCGTCGACAATGCAGTCGGTATTCTTTGCTTCCAACCCTTTAAATACCACTTCATACGAGTCGATCTACAGTAAAAGCGGTCTTTAAATTCTTACCAATTGTCGATGTCACCACAATATGTAACCGCTAATTAATGCGGTTTATTTGTGCTGGTAGGACCCAAGAAAATTATACGTGCGGACGGAGTAGTGCATACAAACTGGTGAATTATCAATCATATCGGCCACAACGTTGCCAGTAAAAACGCAGCAGAAAACCTCAACATAATAAAATTATGTCTGCAACGACGTCATTATAAACGTTGCCTCGAATTCTATTATGTCAATTAAAATGGTAAACCTGATTTTCCGAGCCATTTGCTGACACCGCGGGAAAAAGCTGACACGTGCGTGCAAAAAAATGCACATTACAACGGCTATTAAGTAAACAGTCCAAGTGTGTAAGTGAGAATGTGCGGCTAATTTGTGATGAAGTTTATACCGAGCGTCCGTCGCTCGGGCGGGGCGGGCAGCGAAGCGGGCGGTGGCCACCAGTTATTGGCAAACGGGGCGATGTGCGTTGAATTCGGAATGCGTTTCGCATTAGATTAGACCCTCGCGTATCGGCTATAAAAATCCTAGTTCCATGTTCTTGCGTGTTCACGTTTAGTAGTTTATTTTTTGTAATGTCCTGACGCATAATTTGAAGTAACTTCTAATTAAATTCATTATGTACATGGGTTTAACTGCATAGTCGTACACAGACGTGTATAATTATATATGAAATGAATATGTAAGCTTTTCGCAGTTTATTTGTAATATGATGTAGTATATGAAAATTTGATGGACTTATGTTAAGAAAAATATTTATGGGTAACGTATAAGCTTTTATAATAAACTTCCTATGGAAATCAGAAATGTGTCAATTAGTAAATTCAAAGCATTGATTAAGATCAAACTTTGCCGCCAAGCATATTATAAAATTTCTGACTACATAGAAGACGAAGCGCCTTGAAGCTGGACCATAATATATATTTTAATGGTTAATTAATTGTCAACGTCTACGCGTTATTCGTATCGTTCGTCGTATCTTGCCAAGCAAGCCACATATTTAGTCAAATGTAAGGCAAACAATTTGCAAATGTCCGCTTAAGCCTATACAAAAAAAAGTCATTTCATTTGTGTACTTACAAATTTATCTGCAGACAGACTTACCGCGGGTAAATGTTAATTCTTAGTAAAATTAACTTCTAAAAAACTTAAGTTTGGGATTAATTGCGTATAAGATGAAAAATATAAATGAAACATAATAAATTACGTATGATTTTAAAATAAGTATATTAATTAACTTTGTCTCATCATTATTACACAAATTTATGTAAGTAATAGGATAACATAGAATAACATCACGGATAACATATTATTACAAATTGTGCTGGTTGCTTCTATCTTTACAGTTTAAGATCCTGCTATTTACTTTCATTTTCGATGCTAAGATTTGAGTCTAAGTGTTTATTTGTAGAAGTATGCATGCAATTAATGTGCGCGTTGCCTTCTGAGGAAACCAGAGACATAATCGCCACATGATACAATCCATATATGTATATCTACCTATTGCCAGCAATTTATGCAAATGCGTTGCACCCCACTTAACACTCTCCATTCAACATTATGACTACATACGTTCGGATATCACTTAATATAAAGGCAATACTAGTTTTTCTATTGAACACAGCTTTTTCCTGTGGCTACGCTTGCGTGTTTTTTATGTTATTGTCTGGTTTCTGGATGACGTATGTTAATGTAATCTGTAGGGGCTTAAGTATTCAACAGAACGTTCCACCGACAACAGTTTTACTAGGCATCTATACTAATATTATAAAGCTGAAGAGTTTGTTTGTTTGTTT